>PVIH01017545.1:0-17723 GCA_004025045.1 Sigmodon hispidus
GATATACAGGGATGGAAAAAAAAATTCAGAGGGAAAGATGAACACAAAAAAATGTATGTGTAGCAATCTTATTTGTATTTCCACCCTTGATAAGCCATGCTTATCATTCTTATCCTCTGTATAGTTATTGTTAACTCTTCCACATTTTAAATTCTTTTTACTGTGTTTTTTTTGATAAATACAAAATAAAGAAAAAAAAAAAAAGAAAATGGTTAGCCTCGTAAAAACAGTATTGTCTGAGCCCTGAAGGTTCCTACATTATTGACAAATGCCATGTAAGTCAAAATAATGTAAATTATCATAAGAAATTGTAATTCAACAAGTATCTGCTCCTAGTTTTATAAGTAACACTTTATATATTATATATAATAAATCACATCATATATAATATATATGAATATACAATTTATAAAAATATAAATGTGTAATACATGAATGTAAACATATAAATTTTAAAAGCTCGGAATTCACACAATATTTCAGAAATGTAAGAAAAAAAGAGGTAGTCTTTTTTTATGGCAATATTTTTCTTTCTTTTTTTCCTTTTTTATTATTATGATTAAAGAAGTCACACTTTCTATCCTTGTATATCCTTATTCAAGGTCCCTTCTGCCTCCCACCATATTAGGTCATTCTCTCTTCTCCACATCTCCCCAATCCCCCCAGGGGCAGGCGGTCCCAAGGTCCCAAGGTCCCAATATTGCTTCCAATCCTGACAAATCCAGTTTTCACCCCCAAACATCAAGAATGAGTCAGGTGTTCCTCTAGTGGGAGTTGGAACCAAGGTGTCAGTCCAAAGTGTTTCTGATCCCAACCTGTTTAGTGGTTGTGGTTTGCAGTTTGGGCATGCTTTGCTTAATTTTTTTTGTTTGTTTGTTTTTTTGTTTAGAGTCCACTAATGAGTGAGTACATCCCCTGCTTATCTTTCTGGGTTTGTGATACCTCTCTCAAGAGGATATTCTCCAAATCCATCCATTTGCCTGCAAATTTTAGGATATCATTTTTTCTTACTGCTGAGTAGTACTCCATTGTGTAGATGTATCACATTTTGTTAATCCATTCTTCAGTTGAGGGGCATCTAGGTTGTTTCCACGTTCTTGTTATTACAAATAGTGCTGCTATGAACATAGTTGAGCTAATGCCATTGGAGTGTGACTATGCATCTTTAGGGTATACACCCAGAAGTGGTATTGCTGGGTTAGTATTGCTGGGTTAGTTAGTGGTATTGCTAGATTGTCAGTTTTCTGAGAAACCGCTACACTGCATTCCAGAGTGCCTGAACAAGCTTACAATCCCACCAACAATGGAGGAGTGTTCCCCTTGCTCCACAACCTCTCCAGCATAGGCTGTCATCTGTGTCTTTCATCTTAGCCAATCTGACAGGTGTCAGATGGTATCTCAAAGTTGTTTTGATTTGCATTTCTCTGATGGCTAAAGATGATGAGAACTTTTTCAGGTGCCTTTCAGCCATTCGTAATTCTTCTGCTGAGAATTTTCTTTTTAGATCTGAACCCCATTTTTTGATTGGGTTATTCAAGATTTTGGGCTCTAGATTCTTGAGTTCTTTATATATTTTAGAGATCAGTCTTCTGTCACTTGTAGGTTTGGTGAAAATCTTTTCCCATTCTGTAGGCTGTCATTTTGTCCTATTGACAGTGTCCTTGGTTTTACAGAAGCTTCTCAGCTTAACGAGATCCCACTTACTGATTCTTGATCCTAGTGTCTGTGCCACTGTTATTATATTTAGGAAGTTGTTACCTGTGCCAAATCGTAGAAGTATATTTCCCACTTCCTTTTCTATGAAGTTCAAAGTGGCTGGGTTTATTTATGTTGAGGTATTTGATTCACTTGGATTTGAGTTTTGTGCTGGGTGACAGGCTTTGATCTATTTTCATTTTCTACACACTACCATCCAGCTATGCCACACCATTTGTTAAAGATGCTATCTTTTTTCCATTGAATATTTTGGGCCTCTTTGTCAAAGATCAGGTGTTCAAAGTTTTTTGGGTTAATGTCTGGATCCTCAATTCTATTCCATTGATCCACAACTCTGTTTTTATGCCAGTACCAGGCTGTTTTTATTACTGTAGCTCTGTAGTATAACTTGAAGTCAGGGATGGTGATGCCTCCTGAGGTTCTTTTGTTGAGTAAAATTGTTCTGACAATCCTGGCTTTCCTGTTATTCCAAACGAAGTTGAGTATTATTCTTTTAAGGTCCTAAAAATATTGTGTTGGAATTTTGATAGGCAGTGCATTGAATCTGTAGATTGCTTTTGGTAGAATTGCCATTTTTACTATGTTGATCCTACCAATCCAGGAACATGGGAGAGCTTTCCATTTTCTGATATCCTCTTCAATTTCTTTCTTTAGTGATTTAAAATTTTTGTCAAATAGATCTGTTACTTCTTTGGTTATAGTTACTTCAAGGTATTTAATACTATTTGCAGTTATTATGAATGATTATGTTTCCCTTGTTTCTTTTTCAACCCTTTTATCTTTAGTGTATCAAAAGAGTTAGTTTTAAACCTAGTTGAGGTTCTTGCACCTTAAAGTATGGCAATGAAGTGCAAACATAACTGGAAAGGCATTAAAAGATGAAGCATTTTAAGAATAGATCATGTAAAGTAAATAGTGGGCAGAAAATTGCTACTGAAAATATGACATTTTTCCTTGCTTCCACTAAATTGAATCTAGTACTTGGTGTTCTTCCTCATTGAACATGAATGTAAAGTCAGAATGAATTCATGAATGGTCAGATATTTACTCTTGTGAATGGTGATTCATATTAATTATAATTTTTTTTGTCTTTAGCTCATATAATGTCAAACTTCATTTGTCTGTGAAAACTATTGCAGCATATGTTTAATGGCTTTCTTAAGTGCAGACATTTATATCACTGCTGTCCCTGTTTCATAGGTGTGAACATCCCTGCGATCATGAGTTTGACTCAAACTCAGTTTCTAGCAAATCATCCATTTCTGTTTATTATGAAGCATATCCAAACAGGTATCTCTTTTTAAAATTTTTTGCATGTAGTGTTAAATTAAGCTGTCAGCTGTTATATACATATCTGAAATTATGTTTTCTTTCAATAGGCATTTGCTCAGTGTATTCTTTACCTCAATTATGGTATTGTAAACTATAATGAGAGTATGAAATAGGGTGGTATTAATATGGCTTCTGGCACAGCTGCTCCATATGTTAAACTAACATCCCTCCCAGCAGTTATTTGCTTAATAGAGATTTAGAAACTCAGAGACAAAAATTTAGCATGCCTAGTACCATAAGATTAAAACTTGATAGAATGACTACTGAGTTTTGTTGTGTTTCCACAATGGAGGTGGAAATTGGGAATTGTGGGGTCATGAGAAGAGTGACTCCTAGAGACTCTAAGAAGGAGGGTAGGTCCAAATATCACAAAAATTTTACCTTGGTAGGATTCCATCAGGGGTGCAAGGGGATACAGAAGTAATGATGGTATAGATGACCATGGGGCACAATGTCAGAATATAGAAATACAGCTTGTCCTGATGGATTGTCAGCACTGGCTCTTATGAATAAATCTTCCAGAGTGTGAAAACACTAGGAGTTCATCTTTAGGGCATTCTTATGATTATAACAACAATGTCCTGAGAAAGTCACAAAACACAGTAGGGCCTAGAGTATTTTGTTCAGCCTGGAGTATGCTAGAAAGCCTTGGAGAAAATATCAATTCACCTACACACTGACAAGTGGTCATAGAGTCAGATCTCTGCTCATATTCCAGCTCCATTAACAAGTCAGCTTATGTGGCCCATCTACTCTAAGTTATGTTTTTATGATGTGTTTAAAAAAGAAAACAGTATTAAATAAATAACATGAAAGAATACATAATGCTTATAACATGTTTCCTAGTACACAATAGACTCTCACTAAAAATAGATCAATAAATATAAATAGCAATAATAATAGAAATTTTTCTATAAATTGTTTCATAAGGAAAAGAGGCATAGTTAATCTGAGAGTCTGAATTTGTTATATTAACTAAAGATTTTGTTACTAGCACTCTAAGGGATACACTACTCTCTTTGTCTAATTCTATAATGCTAATACAATTGGATCTTTACAAAATACAAATTGTGAGAGTACTGAAATAGTTTTAAAATCACTGAGATTGTATTAAAACAATTTCAATTCCAGTAGTATATGTGTTAGGATTAAAATATATTCTGAGTATGCTATTGATCTATTCACCTTTAACCACTGAACAATCTACATTTTTGTAATTTGTATATATAATTATTGAGTATAGAAACAAGAAGTAATGAGTCTACACTGGGCATTAATGTAAAATAAATGTCATTTAGAATTATTGTTTTCCTAATGGATGATTTTTTTGTAATTCCATCTAATTCCATGTAGTATGATAGCAAAGAAAATTTAAACCCCAAATGATCCATCTACTTGTTTGTGATAATATTTAACAATCAGACCTTAGCAACAATTTCTATGACTATTTTTGTAATGAGGCCTTCTAAAGCCAGGTCACTCCATTAAAATATTGCTTAATATAAATATAACCTCATTTATTAGGAGGTGTTAATTGTGACATAAAACTTAGAATATGGGCTGAAGAGATTGTGCAGTTAATGTTCTTGCAGAGAAGCTTTGGTCCAGTTCCCAGCATACACATGGTGGCTCACAATTGTCTTTAAATCAGATTCTGGGGAATCACACACCCTTTTCTGGCTGACATAAACACTCCACACACACAGTGCACATACATAAATGCAGGCAAACACTAATACTAAGAAAGATGACTTTAGGTTTTTATACCTAATTTATAATCTGGATTTAAATTTTTATTTTTATCAAATATTTCTCTTATAAGAATTCTAAATGTTATGAGAATTTTCATAGTAGGGAATTTGTATATTGCAGTGTATTTATCTGTAGTTGTCAAGTTACAGGAGATAAAGAACTCACTTGTTTTCTGAAGCTGAGGGAGTAGATCAGCTCTATAGACTTCCAGGCAAAAGTTGACAAAGAGGGTATATGAAATGTGCATTTCAGAGGAAGTAGTGAGTCATAATTTTCAAGATGATCGTTCTCCTCATACAAAATTTATTGCATTTAGAATTCTGCACTTGAGCTGAAAGAATAAGCAACCTGAATAATACTTATGAATAAATAAATCTTGGAATCTCACCGCATTTTGGCAATGCTGTGGATTTTATATTAGGAGTTATATATTGCTTCCATCTGATGGAAAGCTGAAGCAAACATTTAAGTTCAATGTAGAGGACATATATATATGTATATGTATATACATATACATATATATATGAAGAAGAGAAAACATAAATGGTATTTACTCTTTTTGCAGTACTGTACTTTCACTGCTCATTATTTTTAGGGACATCTTACTAATCCCCAGGACTGAGTGGTGACCAGAGCAATGACTGTGCAAAGACTCAGTTCAAAATATGGTTCTCTATAGTGTAATGAACAGATGGAAAACTCTGGGATGACTATTGTTTGTGAAATGTTGTACCTGTCATTTTTAAATTTTGAATGATGTTTTTAACCTATGAAATTGACTTAAAGAAAGAATATCTCCCAATTTCTGAGAAGTATTTTGTGCTAGAGCACCATGAAGACCCAAGTCACTGGTGCTTCCTACTGTGACTAAATAGATTATTCACGCTGGGACTTGCTTATCAAAAAATCCAGTGTTTATTTTTTTTCTAACATAATTTTTGAGATTTGAGGAAAAATATAAAGTAAAAAGCATCAGTTGGAGATTATTTCTCCATCCATATTGTTGACTCTCTTAAAACTGTTTCTATCTCTTTTCTGACATTGTAATATGAATACAGTACTTTTCCTTCCTTTTCATCCCTCTAAACCTTCCCATGTACCCTTTCCCACCCTTCCAATTCATGTCTGTCACTTCATTGAATGGCAAAGAATTAACTAGGCATGACACTCTCCTACTGTCATTTCAAATAGATTTAGCTGCATTAATTAGCTTTAACTCAAAGTAGAGTTTATTTTACCACTTTTTAAATTTAATCTCCTTTATAGCTACAATTTAAAAAGTGTACAGCAGTTTCTAATAAGCTCTTCCACTTCTGTTTACAAGTTGAAATGCAAGGGGAATAATTTTGATGCACCATTAATTCCTGCTCTGTCTTCTTGTTCTTTGTTCCATGTTACTGCCAAACATACAATGTCTAGAAAAAAGTGTTGTCAGCTGTGTTTGAAACATTATCATTTTGTTGAGATCTTGAAAGTACTAACAATCTGAAAATATTGTTTTTACTTGTGAAGTATGCTTTGATTCAGAGCTGAAGGCTTGAGAAACTGTATTTTTAACCCTGAAGCTATTATTCTGTGCATAAAAGATGGCTGCCAATTTTTCTGACTTGAAGCTGCATGGTGCTCATCATCATTTTATTATTCTGTGGTTGCCTGGTTGTATTCTATATTTAGAAAAACTCTCTCATGCAAGACAACACTAAGACATTTTATATGACAAACTATTGTAGGGTCTTATTTTCTTCTCAAACTACCGACCAGAGATGATTAATAATGACCTTGGTGTTATAGGCACAGGGGAGGGCCTTGCTGTATCAGACTTCAAGTTGAATGAGTAAAGGATTGTTAAATTGTGAAAAAAATATATTCTTTTTCTCCAGAAGTTTCTAAATTATTTCTTCTTCTTTTTTTTCTAGAATCAATTTTGTTTATGGGAAGGGTGACAGATCCTGATATCCAAACAATGAAGGGGAGAGATTTAGATTCCTTGTGAATAAAAATCATGGTCTCAAAATACAAGACAACACTTGGAAAATGGTTGATTGTTAAAATGTCATAATTTTGAATTTTTGCTAACATTGTTCTGATTAAACTGTGCTTAAAATAACTGAAGACAGATATAAATCTTTTTCTTTTCTTCTTTTATATAGCACTGAGATTATATAAAACATAAATCTTTAATTGTTTAAAAATGGTAAGATCATTTCTTATCTAATTTATGTGCTACGGGCTGATAGTTTGTTCAGTTGGTGAAGTGTTTGCCTGACAAGTAGAAGGATCTAAGTTCAATCCCCAAAACCCAGGTTAGAAAAAAATAACAGCCAAATGTATGGTAGCATCAGAGAGGGAGATCCAAGCTTTACCCCGAGACTCACTGGGAAGCCATATTAGCCTACTCATGGAGCACTAAGATGGTGAGAAATCTGTATCAACAACAGAAAAGGTAGATGGTGACTGAAGAATGTCTCACTAGCTGCTACTCTTTCTTCATAGGTATGTGCCCAAATGCACACATACACAGACATGTACACTCTCTCACACACAAACATGCACACACACATATACATATGAAATTGTATGTATGTTATCCAATGCAAAGACTGAGCTCTCAAATTCCCACTCATGATAGTTTTATCTATACCATACAGGGATAAACTTAAGAAAAAGTACACATGGTGGATCCCACTCCAGTGGGTGATGCAGAAACCAAGGGTCTGTAACAGTGTAGAAGTGTTGTATATTTTACTAATCTTGTTATTCCACATGTGTCATTTTTCAATATCCTGTAAAATTTCTTATCATTTTTCTTACTGATTTATTCTATAGATATACGTGGAAGTGAGAAATGCTGAAAACTTTGATAAAAGCTCCTTAGCTTCTTAGATTAAAAACAGCCACCAGATTAATGTGATTAGAGAGGATGGCCTTCCATAACTGATGAATACCTAGTTAAGGTAGCATTAGAACCAAGAATTCTCTCCCAAAGAGCCTGTCTCCTTTCTTCTCTCCACCATGTGACCTTTCATCCTCCTCATACAGTTCTATTGCTATTCTCAATCTTATGTCCATATTTACATGAAATATTTAGATTCTGCATATGAGAAAAAAACATGATATTTGCCTTTCTGAATTTGGCTTATACTCAACATGATAATCTCCAGTTCTATCCATTTTACTTAGTGACATTACATTCTTCTCTATGGATGTTTAAGTTTCCAATGTGTATATAAACCACATTGTCTTTTGCTCATCTAATGAGAAACATCTAGACTGACTCTGTTTCTTAGCAAGTGTGTGCCATGATGTTATAACATGGATGTATAATTATGTTTATGGTATTAGTTGTCTCTGTGTGTGTCTGTATGCATATATGTGCTGTGTGTGTGTTGTGTGTATGTGTGTGTGCTAACAAGGAACAGAAGAGAGAGTTGGTACCCCAGGAGATGCCATTACATTCTTTTTAGCTCTCTGATATGTTGCTAGAAACTGAATTCAGATCACCTACAACAGCAGCAAGTGCTTGTACCCACTGAATTGTCTTTCCAGTTCTTGGACTTGAACTCTTAAGAAAGGATAATAATGGGAGGGGAAGAAGAAATACACACACACACACACACACAGACACACACACACACACATACACACAGACTCAGAGGGGGGATCAGATCAGGAAGGTGATCAGTGAGATCGTGAAAACCAGCAATGTATAAATGGCACATAAATATATAAAAAAAATAAAGCTATCATTTTGTATAATTGCTGAAGGTTTTGAACAGCTTGATTCTTGCTCTCATTTGCTTGTCTATTGCTGTGTTGAAACACAATGTGATAGGATATAGTACATCACTGAAGGAAACTAAGGCAGGAACCTGGAGGTAGAAAAACAAAAGGAGAAACCATGAAGGAAGGCTGCTTACTGGCTTACTCAGCTAGCCACCCTTTACATCCCAGGCTTACTTGCCTAGGAATGGCACAGCCCACAGTGGACTGGGCCCTAGAATATTAAGTAGTATTTAAGAAACTCTCTCAGAAACATGGTCACAGCCAAACCTAATTGAAGCAGTTCTTCACCTGAGATTGCTTCTTCCCAGGCTTGTCAAATTAACAATTAACAAGGAAACTATGCAGGTCAGTCCCATACTCTGAAATCTAATATTAGAAAAAAAAAAACATTGCAAAATTCTAATAAAGCTTCACATGTTTCATAGGTTTTGCCATTTCATGCTAATAATTGAAAATATCTTTTCATTTACTTGTCATGGGAGTTTTTGATAGAGAGGTTAATAATAATAGCTATCTACATCAAACCATAATTATGTGTCAGGCATTGAAATAGGTAATCTCCATACATTTTTAGGAAATAGTATTATTTTGTTTCCCAGTGGAAGCTAGGGCTCAAAGAAGTTCTAGAAAATAGTCAATGACATAAAATATTAATATAACAGGTAAATTTGATCTCATAGCTTTCTGATCTGTAAAACTAAGCCTTTGAAGAAAGAGAAAAACATTTTTTCTCTGATCTACATAGGTTTTACTTGAGATTTCCTTATCAAAATTAGAATAATGAAAAATATGCATATTAACATATATTTCATGCACTTATAGGAAAAACCCATGAAAAAGTAAATTCATTTCAAATATATGCTTTGATTGACAACTTATACACAGCATCTTTGAAAAAGATCAATAAAGCTTGGGGGAGGTTGAAAATTGAGAGAAGTCTTGAGTCTGTAGGAGCCGATGGGGTATAGGAAGGCAGGTATATGGTACCCAAAGGTTAATGGCTAAAGTGTGTTCTGCAGACATCTGTGATGCCTTCTCTAGTCTGGATGTGTAGAAATCAGTCTTCTGTGACCAAAATTTGTCCTTCCTGACAGCAAGAGGACAAGGTTCGTACTGCAATTGTATGTTTTTGTTTGTAAAGTAAAGGAGGGGAGCTTTTCTTGTGTCTACTCTGAATTGCCATTTCAGGAAGAATATGAAGTGAATAATAATAAATAAATATATTTATATAAATAAATAATTTATATATAAATAAATATATTTAATATAATAAAGAACTGAACTGAACATGAGTTTAGTACTCAATAAAGTTGTTTATGAATATCATGGTTTGTTTTCTATTCTATAGAGTCCTGATTCTTTTCTTGGCTCCACATTTTAGGCTGATCTGGGACTTCAGTCATTAGTTTTACAAATACCAGTGAAGCTTCTGCAAGGCATTAGACACTGTTCTGTGCCCTAGTATATACCCTTGCATGAATTTACCAAGTTCTCTGGCTTGAAAGAGCTGAGGTGTTGTTACTGATTCCTAGCAGACAATAAATGAAGGGCAAATACAATAAGAAGCTGACTTCAGATAGCAAGATGAATGTCTTTAATGAAAACAATGATTAGGAAACAGGAGAATCTTTAATAATTGAGATGCTGTAATTAGCTGAATCTAATTTTAAGTCCAAGAACATGTTTTTAAAAAACAAAGAGCATTTGCTTTTTTTTCCAATAAAATCTGCTAAATGTTCACCTCTAATTCTCTCTCCTATTGAGTCTAACTATACTCTATGGAAGTTTGATTATTCTTCTCTAGTTTAATTTTATTCTCTTTTCTGGGGTGTTATTTGCTTGAAAAGTGAGAACTCTTGCTACTGTGGAAGAGAGACAAGCTTCCTGGGATGGGTCAAGCTATACATTCCCTCTTTGACAAAGTAAGAAGCCCTGTTGGCAAACCACTTCCCAGATTAGCCTTCAACCTTCTCTTGCATTTTCAGTGAACCTAGTTGTGGGGATAATATTATGTATCTAATAAAGTTTATGTGAAGATCAGAGAGCAGAGCCAGCCACAGAATTAGCCATAGAAATCAGGGAGTGGTGACACACACCTTTAATTCTAGCACTGGGGAGGTAGAGTCAGGTAGAGTTCAAGATTTTTCTGGATCTCTGTGATTTCAAGGCCAAACAGAGCCAGATGGTGTTGGCATAGACCTTTAATCCGGGCATTTGGGATCCCATGCCTTTGCTCCCAGTATTTGGGAAACACACACACACACACACACACACACACACACACACCCCTCTTTAGTCCAAGTACTTGAAAAGCTGAACAAGGAAGTGATATAGCTGGGCAGAGAAAGAAATAAGGCAGGTAAAGGCAGGAGTTTAATCCTTTACTTGTATTGGCAAGGTGACAAGTGGCTGTGGCTTGTTCCTCTGTCCTTCTGATCTTTCAGCTTTTCCCCAATATCTTTCTGAGTTATTATTATTAATATCAAATTGAATTTGTGCAATACCATAGGAGTTAAAGTATCCGTATACCATGAAGGTTACAATATCTGAAATATTTTAAAATATACATTATTTCATTAAACAAAATAAATATAAAAATAATTTTCAGTGTCAAAAAACTTTTGAAAACATTAGAGTTTTGAAAAGAACATTGTCTATATATAAATATCATTAAGCTAATACTCATTATAAACATCTGTATCATACATGTTTATTTAAATCATATACTGTTTTCCTCCTTAAAACAAAAAGTCATTGAGCTGTGATACTCCAGTGGACACTTTGAAATTGACTTCATTTGACATTAGAGAGTTATAATGCATTGGGAAGCAGGATGTCAAATAAATATTAGTTTGGTAGAATAAGGTTTATTAAATTCTCCTGAATAAGATAAACAACTGAAAAATCTCTGTAGTCACTGAGAAAACTGCGGGTGGGTATCATTAGAATTCGGTGCTTTAATCCTGTTCAAAGAAGTCCTCACAGTGTGTCCCCAGAGTGTTGAAATTTACCCTTGATGGATCCAGAAGAGTGGGCCAGTGCAAGACTGGATCCCTGAATTTAGTGGAGAGGTGGGTCAGCCTTAATCTGTTTGCTTGCTAAGAGCATTTACTCTTGTATATGTCTTTCTTCTCATCCTACACCAGCTGCTTATGTGATCAACTGCAAATTGGAGGCCTATGTGGTGAAAAAATATATATAGTTTTTTTTTCCTGTCTTTCTGTGTCTCAGGTAACCATCCTGACAGCATGTTATTGAAGGAAGTGGATAAGAAGACATTTTGCACTGCTTAACAGTATGCTTCATGGCTTGTCACCTCAATTCTCTGGGGCTCCAGTGTCTTAATCTGTACAGAGAAGAGTTAGTAATATCCTACTTAACAAACAAACAAACAAATAAACAAGCAACTTTAACCCAAACCTTGAACATCTCAACAGAGCCTCATCTTCTGACTAAGGCCTTTGAGTTATTTTTGTTATAAGCACCGTTTTTCTACAAAACTTAACTTTTTAGTATATTCCTTTCATTGGGATCTTAGTCCATTGCATTATGAACATTTATAATAATTTCCTTATTGATTTAATATCTGTTATCAATACCCCCATGATGAAGGAGTTGAAACCAGGGCATTATGCATGCTAGCACATCCTGCCCCTGAGCTATGTCCCCAGCTCTCCTCCCAACTTTTATTAACATTTGGTTTGTTAAGGCTAAAGTTTTTTTCTTTATTTTCCATTAGGCAGAGACTTCTAGCTAGCATACTTTTATATACAGAATTTCCCTATGCAGAGACATTGATAGTCAGTGGCCACTTTTGGTCATTTTGCCAGGAACCTGGTTTAACCTCATCTTACATTTACCTCACAAAGCCTTATAACTGGGTCTTAGCAGCAGAATACTGGTAAAGGTGAGTATGCTCCCTGTGTGCCCAGATGAAGAAGAAACAAATACCACTCTAAATGCTTTCTTCTTTATCTTGATGTTACTTCTCAAAAAGACCTGGTCAGCCATATTTGGAGATGGCAGATCTGAAGGTTCCAGTTCCCCACAGACCATCTTCACAGCGTGAAGTAACACCAAACAAGAATCCCTATATCCAACTATGATGTGAGCAGAATTAAATTTTCATTGCTATTTGAGGGATTATATATGCCAATTACCAGTGTTCTTTCTGTGCCATTCACAGGGTGTTTCATGTTGGGAAAGCAAATCATGACCATCTATGCAGGAATGGCAGGCCAGAAAGTAGGGGAAATAACAAAGATGTGAAAAATTCGATAAAATTTCTGACTATAAAAACATAAAAGAGATCACATAAATACCATCCCAGTATTCATCCAGAAACTATATTTTATAAGCCTTAGATGTTAGAAAATGGTAGACCTAGTTTTTAGCAGTGAAATAGAATCCTAAAAATATTAAGTGTCACTCATATATGGCTGCATTGGTTAGAAAGTAAGTTTGCCTAATTTCTTTCTTTTCTGGCCACTTTGTTAGTGGATATCAAATTAAGGATATCAAACTATGGAAATCTCATACAGCAGAAAACAACAATAACCCCTGAGTGATCATGTGAATCACATTGATCTTGTAGCCTGTGTCACCATACTGTGAACTTCACCAACAAATGCATAGATCCCTGGTTTCAGGTATTACTTTGTGTGTGTTTGTTGCTCTCATATTTGAAACTTAGTAAAGTAACATTACTAAATCTTTATTTCTTTCCTTTTTCAACCTCTTTAATTCTGTGGCTATATTAAGAAATAACATTCTAAAATGAAAATTGCTCATCTTTATGACAATAATGTCCTTTTGGCAAAGAGAAGAAAATACATAGAAAATAGAAAACACACTTGGGAAGCATTTTGGGGCAGAAATATATAGTTCTGTTCATTGAGGATAATTTTTGTAATAATAAAAGCAAACTTTTTGTGTGTGTGTGTTTGTGTGGATGGGTGTGTATAGTTGTAGGTGGGCAGAAGAGAAATTAATTGGAGCAGAATTTTGACTAACAACACATCTGGCCACTTGTAAGAACTGATGACATTGTCTTGCTAATAATGTTTAAAAGCATGTACTGAAATTCAGCACCAAAAAATTAAAAACTGATTTGAACAAGTTGTTCATGGGCATTTATAAAATCTGAAATAGTTTTTTTTCCTTTGGATTATATTGAATTTGAATAATTTGATTTTTATACAATGTATGTCACACTATTTGTATTCTTTTATCCATAAAAATGTTAAGGAGAAAACTTATGAGTATGTTTCTTATTTTGTAACTAGTAGTAACATGTCTAGGCAGAGTAACAGAATATTTTACATAGTCTTTGTAAGTCTTTCTTGCCTTTACAAATGAGGAAGCTGAATCTGAGAGATTAAGAAGATTTTTCTCAAGGGCCACATATAGTGAATAGAAGGTTTGGTATCTAAAACTTTGAATCATTGGCTCTAAAATTTAGTTACCTTTCTCAGTCTGGTGACCTAATACCCAATAAGAGGCAGTTTAAGGGCAGACAGGCTTATTTTAGACCACAGTTTGAGGGAGCGCATGCCATCATGGTAGGGAACACATAGTAAAGAAAGTATAGTGGCAGAAGATAAGGCAGGTGGCCACATGGCATCTACAACCAAGAACCAGGAGATACAAGACTGGTTTTTCAAATCTCTCTATACTCATCCTGAGACTTCAGCTCATGGGATGGTGCACAATTAAAACCTTTCTGGAAATGCCCTCACTGACATGCATCGAGGTATGTTTCCTAGATTCTGTAGCTAGCCACTTGACAATGAAATGAACATCACAATACCCATCATTTGTTAGTAGTAGTTCTCACACATAATATCAGAGTTACCTGGTAGGTTTGTCAAAGCACAGTGACCTAGTCCCAATCCCCATATTCCTCATTTGATGGATCAGAGTCAAAAGTCTCAGTACTTATATTTCTATTTATTTATCCATTAAAAATATATCCTGCTTTCATAGAATACATTCTGGCCACAGTTTCTCCTCTTTCTGGTTCACTCATTTTCCCTGCACTTTCAGCTTCCTTCAGATCTACTCTTCTTTTGCCAAGCAGCACAAAACATTAATTTAGCCACAAAACCCTGTCACTGTGAGCATCTTAAACAGTCACTGAATGTGAAAGTTTAGGGATATGCTGGATATACAAGCAAAGATGAGTGACGGCTGCAGATGACGAATCCAATTAAGAAAGGCTGAGGATATTGACTAAAGCCTTGTTCTAATCTCTATGGAAAAAGAAATCCTGGACATCCATTCTGCCTACAAAGTAAGCTAGTGGCAATTGTGGTGCAGAACATGTGGGAGTGCCCAACCAATATTTCATATTGAAGCTAGACGAGGAAACCCAATAAGAATGTAGGCGCCAGCTGGAACTCTATATTCAATAAACTCTACAGATGTTTTGGGCAATGAGCTCTCTTTGTTAGTCTTCACAGAGTAGCTTAATGTTCTCCAAGAGTCTGCATTGTTTAGGAAACTCCAAAGGACCCACTCAGCCAACAATACAGCCTAATGAAATCCAGTCCCCACACTGAAAACCTTACCTAGCTGTAATAAATGGTCAGTATAGACTCTCTTTCCACTATTACCAAGAGTCCCAAATAGGGTCACCATCATAGATTACAGGAAGTCTCCATTGCACTAGGTTTCCACACCATCCCTTTAATCTCCACCTTTTTCAGCTGTCACCCTGGTCCTCTCTACTTCCATCATTCCCTGCAATTGATCCCTCACATTCCTGTCCCCACAGATCTCCAGTATATCCACAAAGTCTATTTCATTTCCCCTTCTCAGGAAGATTAATGCCTCCATTTCCAGCATCCTCCTTTTTACCTAAACTCTCTGAGAAGGAAAATATGATATGTATTTACTTATACATGGATATTAGTGGTTAAATAATGATAATCAAACATCATATTTCTACATGTCTATAGAAAATGTGATTTAGGTGAATGACTATCATGCTTTCATATTTATTAAATAATACTTTACCTATTCTATGACCTTTTAAAAAATCTACACACAAAATGGTCTAATAATAAATAGAAATGAAACCATAATATTCAATAAAGAAAGAGAACAATGAGAAAAGATTATGTTAGGAATAAAAAGGTAATGATAAATAATTTACAAAGACTACTCTTTTTTGCTACAGAAAGAATAAAAGCAAGGTTTTAATCAATACCCCCAGTCTTTCATAGTTGGATTGTGCATCTGCATCCATCACTCATCTGTGCTTGAATATCTAGCATATCCCTAGTCTTACACATTCAGTGACTGTTTAATATGCTTACCTTGACAGGGAATGTTTTTCATTTTCTCCTATCAAATCTATGTGCAAAACTTCTACAAGCAATATTTACTGTGAGTCCAAATTCTGTTAAACATGCAAATAAGGTAATCTTAAAACTCTCTTTCTATGTCATAATACTATTTTTTTGTAAGATGCTTATACTGGAATGAGCTTAAGATGAATTCTATTATTTTAAATCTGCTCCATAAAGAAGTCCTATTTGTTTTCCCATCATTTCCCATAAGAACCAACACTCTATAACCTAGCAGGTGCTCAATGAAGAATCAGTGGATTAAATTTGTTAAAAATAAAGTCTGGACAAGTTAGGAAATCTTTTAAAGTTTAGTTTGATGTCCAAATCATAGATTGTAATCCTGGGGCTTCAAATCATCAAAAAAGCTCACCCAGCAGAACTATGACAAACTGTCTTAGAGCTTTTGGTGCTGTGAAGAGATATGACCAGATCAACTAATACAAAGAAAACATTTGAATTGAGTGGTTTGCTTACAGTTTCAGAAATTCAGTCCATCATCATCATGTTCTGTTTATTTTATCTCTCTCTTGAATTCCTCATTTGGCTATCTCCTATTAACCAATGGTAGCAACACATATTCACAGGATACATAAAGATTATCCCACAGCATGAAGATTATGTCTTTTTTTATTATGAAAAAAAAGTCTTTTTTTTAATCCATGTACTCCCTTGTTCAGGCTTCCTTCCCCCTTCTTCCCCTCCCAGTCACTCACTCTTCTCTCCATCAGTTTATCTCCTCCCCAGCAAGGGCAGGAGGTCCCAAGGTGGCTTAGTTCTGCAACCACTGAAGGTTGTTCTGCTTTCCTCAACCCTACATCAAGAATGGGTCAGGTGTTTCTCTGGAGGGAATGGGCTCCAAGGTGCCAGTCCAAGGTGTTTCAGATCCCAAGCTGTTCAGTGACTGCGGTTTGCAGCTTGGACATGCTTAGCTTTTTTTGTTTAAAGTCCGCCACCAATGAGTGAGTACTTCCCCTGTTTATCTTTCTCCATTTGTGAGACCTTGCTCAGGAGGATATTATCCAGATCCATCCATTTGTCTGCAACTTTTAGGATATCATTTATTCTCGCTTCTGAGTAGTACTCCATTATGAAGATGTACTACAGTTTTTTTTTTCCTTCTTTATTTTGTATTTATCAAAAAAACAGTAAAAAGAATTTAAAAATGCGGAAGAAGTAACAATAACTATACAGAGGATAATAATCATAAGCATGGCTTATCAAGGGTGGAAATGCAAATAAGATTGCTACACATATGTTTTCTTTGTGTTCAGCTTTCACTCTGAATTTTTTTTTCATCCCTCTATATCCTTATTCAAGGTCTCTTCCCCCTCCCAACACATCTAGTCATTTTTCTTCTCTGCAACTCCCCATCCCCTCCCTTGGCAGGGAGCAGACAGTACTATGGTCCCACTGGCCCAATAATGCTTGGATCAGTCTTCATTCCTGGCTAAATACAGTTTTGTCCCCCCTCCCTAAAGAATGAGTCAGGTGTTCCTATAGATGGACTGGGGTTTGAAGGGTCAGTCCAGGGTGTTTCTGATCCCAAGCTGGTCAGTGGTTGTGGTTTGCAGCTTGGGCATGTTTGGCTTTTTTTCTTGTTTGTTTGTTTAGAGACCACTAGTGAGTGAGTACATCCCCTGCTTATCTCTCTGAGTTTGTGATACTTCGCTCAGGAGGATATTCTCCAAATCCATCCATTTGCCTGCACATTTTAGGATATCATTTTTTCTTACTGCTGAGTAGTATTCCATTGTGTAGATGTACCACAGTTTGTTAATCCATTCTTCG
>PVIH01017545.1:17823-41555 GCA_004025045.1 Sigmodon hispidus
GGAGTGTGAATGTGCCTCTTTAGGGTATACACCCAGAAGTGGTATTGCTGGGTCCTTGGGGAGATTGATTCTCAATTTTCTGAGAAACCTCCATATTGTATTCCAAAGTGGCTGAACAAGCTTACAATCCCACCAACAATGGAGGAGTGTTCCCCTTGCTCCGCATCCTCTCCAGCATAGGCTGTCATCTGTGCCTTTTCTCTTAGGCAATCTAACAGGTGTTAGGTGGTAACTCAAAGTTGTTTTGATTTGCATTTCTCTGATGGCTAAAGATGAAGAGCACTTTTTCAGGTGCCTTTCAGCCATTCATAATTCTTCTGCTGAGAATTCCCTTTTTAGATCTGAACCCCATTTTTTGATAGGGTTATTCAAGGTTTTGGGATCTAAATTCTTGAGCTCTTTATATACCTTAGAGATCAGTCCTCTGTCGCTTGAAGGGTTGGTGAAAATCTTTTCCCATTCTGTAGGCTGGCGTTTTGTACTATTGACAGTGTCCTTGGCTTTGCAGAAGCTTCCCAGCTTCAGGAGATCCCACTTATTGATTGTTGGTCTTAGTGCCTGTGCCACTGGTGTTATATTTAGGAAGTGGTCGTCTGTGCCAATTTGTAGAAGTATATTTCCCACTTTCTTTTCTATCAAGTTCAAAGTGGTTGGGGTTAAGTTGAGATCTTTGATCCACTTGGATTTGAGTTTTGTGCAGGGTGACAGGCTCAAATCTATTTGCATTTTTCTACACACTTCCTTCCAGTTATGCCAACACCATTTATTAAATATACTATCTTTTTTCCATTGACTGTTTTGGGCCTCTTTGTCAAAAATCAGGTGTTCATAGGTTTTTGGGTTAATGTCTGGGTCCTCAATTCTATTCCATTGGTCCACAAGTCTGTTTTTATGCCAGTACCAGGCTGTTTTTATTACTGTAGCTCTATAGTATAGCTTGAAGTCAGGGATGGTGATACCTCCTGAGGTTCTTTTGTTGAGTGAAATTATTTTGGCAATCCTGACTTTCCTGTTATTCCAAATGAAAATGAGTATTGTTCTTTCAAGGTCTAAAAATATTGTGTTGGGATTTTGATAGGCAGTGCATTGAATCTGTAGATTGCCTTTGGTAGAATTGCCATTTTTACTATGTTGATCCTACCAATCCAGGAACATGGGAGAGCTTTCCAATTTCTGATATCTTCTTCAATTTCTTTCTTCAATGATTTAAAATTTTTGTCAAATAGGTCTGTTACTTCTTTGGTTATAGTTACTCCAAGGTATTTAATACTATTTGCAGCTAATATGAAGGGTGATGTTTCCCTTATTTCTTTTTCAGCTCTTCTATCTTCAGCGTATAGAAGGGCTACTGATTTCTTTGAGTTTATCTTGTATCCTGCTACATTGCTGAAGGTGTTTATCAGCTGTAGCAGTTCTTTGGAAGAATTTTGTGGGTCACTTATGTATACAATCATATCATCTTCAAATAGAGATAGCTTCACTTCTTCTTTTCCAATTTGTATGCCCTTAATCTCTTTTTGTTCCCTTATTGCTTTAGCTAAAACTTTGAGAACTATATTGAATAGATAAGGGGAGAGAGGACATCATTGTCTAGTTCCTGATTTTAATGCAATTACTTTGAGTTTTTCTCCATTAAGTTTGTTGTTGGCTGTCGGCTTCTTGTAAATCACCTTTGTTATATTTAGATATTTTTCCTGTATTCCTGATCTCTCCAGGGCTTTTATCATAAAGGAGTGCTGTATTTTGTCAAAGGCATTTTCAGTATCTAAGGATATGATCATGTGGTTTTTTTCCTTCAGTTGGTTTATATTATGGATGACATTTACGGTTTTTTGTATTTTGAACCATCCCTGCATTTCTAGGATGAAGCCTATTTGATCATGGTGGATGATTTTTTTTTTTATATGTTGTTGTATACGGTTTGGCAAAATTTTGTTGAGAATTTTAGCATCAATGTTCATGAGGCAAATTGGTCTGTAATTCTTCTTCTTTGTTGTGCCTTTAAATGGCTTGGGTATTAGGGTAATTGTAGCCTCATAAAACATTTGGCAATATTCCTTCGATTTCTACCATGTGAAACAGTTTGAAGAGAATTGGAAAAAGCACATCTTTGAATGTCTGGAGAAGTTTGCCCTGAAACCATCTGGACCTAGCCTTTGTTTTTTTTTTTTTTTTTTTTTGGGGGGGGAGACTTTAACGACAGCTTCAATTTCCTTTAGGGTTATTGTTCTGTTTAGGTATTTAATCTGATCTTGATTCAATTTTAGTAAATGCTACCTCTCCAGAAAGCTGTCCATTTCTTTTAGGTTTTCAATTTCTGTGGAGTATAGATTTTCAAAGTATAATAATTCTCTGGATTTCATGGGGGGCTACTGTTATGTCCCTCTTTTCATTTCTGATTTTATTGATTTGGATACTCTCTCTCTGCTTTTTGGTTAGTGTGGATAAGTGTTTACTTATCTTGTTGACTTTTTCAAGAACCAACTCTTTGATTCATTGATTCTGTATATTGTTCTTTTTGTTTCAATAATATTAATTTCAGCTCTAGGTTTGATTATTTCCTACCATTTACTCCTTCTAGGTGAGTTTGCTTCTAATTGATCTCAGGCTTTCAGTTGTGTTGATAGATTTCTAGTGTGAGATTTCTCTAGGTTTTTCATATAGGCATCTAGTGCTATGAATTTTTCTCTCAAGATTGCTTTCATTGTGTTCCACAAGTTTGGATATGTTGTGGATTCATTTTCATTAAATTCTAGGTAGTCTTTGATTTCTTCCTTGACCCAGAGGTGGTTCAGTTAAGAGATGTTTTGTTTCCATGAAATGGTAGGCTGTCTGTGATTTTTGATGTTGTTGAACTCTGACTTTAGGCCATCATGGTCTGATATGATACAAGATACGAAAGACTATTTTGACTTTTTTGTATCTATTAATATTTGCTTTATGACCAATATTGTGGTCAATTTTAGAGAATGTTCCATGTGGTGCTGACAAATATGTATATTCCTTTGCATTTGGGTGGAAGCTTCTGTAAATATCTATTAAACCTATTTGCATCATAACCTCTGTTAGTCACCTTATTTCTCTGTTGAGTCTCTATGTGTTTGACCTATCCAAGGGTGAAAGTGGGGTATTGAAGTCTCCCACTACTACTGTGTGAGAGCTGATGTGGAATATGAGCTTTAGTAGTGTTTCTTTTACATAGATAGGTGCCCTTATATTAGGGGCATAAATATTCAGAATTAAAATCTCATCTTGACTAATTATTCCTGAGATGAATAAGTAATGTCCACCTTAGTCTCTTTGATTTGATTTTAGTTTGAAGTCAACTTTGTTAGATTTTAGGATGGCAACCCCAGATAGTTTATTAGAGACATTTACCTGGAAAATCTTTTCCCAACTCTTTACTCTGAGCTTGTGTCTGTCTTTGTGGCTGAGGTGTGTTTCTTGTATGTAGCAGAAGGATGGCTTCTGTTTTGTATCTATCATGTTAGTGTGTGTCTTTTTATAGGTGAATTGAGTCCATTGATATTAAGGGGTATTAATCACTTAACACTGATTTATATTTCCTGTTATTTTTGGTGTTGGGTTGTATGTACTTCCTTTCTCTGGGTTCTTCTTCTGTGAGGTTTTATTGTATGTGGTTTCATGGGTATATTTGGGATCTTAGGTTGGAGTTTTCCCTCTAATGCTTTCTGAAGGGCTGGATTTGTAGATAGGTATTGTTTAAGTCTGACTTTGTCATGAAATATCTTGTTTACTCCATCTATGGTTATTGATAGTTTTGTTGGGTACCATAGTCTAGGTTGGCAGCCTTGCTCTTTCAGTGTCTGTATAACTTCTGCCCAAGACCTTTTTGCTTTCATTGTTTCTATCTGGTATTCTATAAGCTTCTTGTATCTTTATAGGCATCTCCTTCTTTAAGTTGGGAAAGTTTTCTTCTATGGTTTTATTGAATATATTATCTGTGCCTTTGAGCTAGTATTCTTCCCCTTCTTCTATTCCTATTATTCTCAGGTTAAGTCTTTTCATGATGTCCTCAATTTTCTTAACATTTTGTGATATGGATTTTTTGGTTTTAGTGTTTTCTTTTACTGATGTATCTATTTCCACTATTGAGTCTTCCACTCCAGAGATTCTTTCTTCCATCTCTTGGATTCTGTTGGTTATGCTTTTGTCTGTAGTTCCAGCTCTTTTCTTCAAATTTTCTATTTCCACATTTGCCTCATTTTGTGCATTTTTTTTATTGCTTCTATTTTAGTTTTTAGTTCCTGCAATGTTTCTTTCATTTTTTTTGGTTTTCCTTTTCTTGGTTTTCTTTCCAGGATATGTTCATTTCTTCTAATTTTTTGTTTGTATTTTTTTCTATTTCTTTAAGGGAATTATTTATATTATTTTTGAAGGCTTCAATAATCTTTATAAAGGTGTTTTTGGTGTTGTTTATTTCTATTTCCTCTTCATTGCTCTGTTCAGTTCTTGTAGTTGTAGAACCACCAGCTTCTTCTAGTGTTGCCTGTTGTTCTTTATATTGCTATATGTATTTTTGCACTGGTGTCTGCTCATGCCTTCAGTGGTTCACAATTAGTCATCTCCTAGTCAGTTGTGGCAAGAGGGCTTGTGCCTCTCCTGTCTGCTCTGAGCAAGGGGTCTGTTTGACCTTCAACTCTGCTCTGGACAGGGGACTGCGTTTCCAAGGACATCAGCCTTTGTCTGATAATGCAGTTCGTCCTCGAGAAGGTACCCAGCTGGACAGGGCCTAGAGCCTTCTACAGGGACAAGTCTGAAATCAGACCCTTCGGTATGCTCCCAATCTCAGAGAGGAATTCTGTGGCCCAGGAGGAAGAAGCTGCTCATCTTTGACTCTGCCCTGGATGGGAACAGAGTTTGAAAGTCTGTTCTGTCCTTTTTAAATGATTGTTTTTTATACACTAATATTTAACCAAAGCAAAAAAAATCATTGAGGCTGATTTGTCCGATGGCTATTAGTTTGTTGAATTATGCCTAATAAGTACATACAGTTTATGGTTTAGAGGTACAGAAATCAGATTGACTTAAATGTGAAAATACAGCAATAGATTAATGCCCATTGTTGTATCCAAATATGACCCTCACTTTTTTCTTCAACAATTAAATAAAAGGTTAAAGTTAATAGTGTAAATGTCTTTCTTCTTTATTGCTATGTGGTATAGACATCAAAGTTGTAGATATTTATATGAAAGGTTAGGTTTCAAATGCCACAGTAATGTGCAAAAGTCTGGCTCTTCAACTTCCTAGAGAAAGCAGTTTTGTGGTTTTTTTTTTTTTTTTTAGAATTCTGAGGATTGTCAATCCAGAGCAGGAATAATGGAGACAGAGTAATAGAAAATGAAACACAGTAACTGTCCCTCTTCTCTTACTCTAATACTTGTTTTGCAAGTGGCAGTTGTCAAATCTATATTTCTAAGTCAGAGGGAGGCACCAATGAGAAGTCACAGTTTTCCTTTAGGAGATTCTAAAAAGTTCTACATGGATGCAGCAGTAATGTTTACCAATAATATCAGTCAGACCCAGCTCACTGAGCTAGACAAACACTATGCTGAAAATAATCAGCATTACATTAACTTGAGAGTTTGCAAATGCAAATGTCACTGCCAGACATCACAGAAAATCTCTGCCGCAAGATTTAAAGATTTAAATCTATTCTTCATCAAAATAAAGAACTGAAAAAAATCTAATATTTTGGTCATAACAGCCTTTTAATGCCTTGGCCATTATTTTTTCAAATATCTTTTTCTCTGTCTAATTTTTCTGCTTTTTAATTAAATAGATTGAGAATCCTATCTCAGGATCCCAACTTTTAAAATGTTTTTATTTCTGTTTCATGGATTGTATAATTTATATTATAACATTTCATATCTTATTAATATTTTATGTTGGATATAACTTCTATTTAATTTGAAAGACCATTGTAAGAAAAACCCCCTCCATCATCTTTGTTAATTGTAGACTTACTGGAAAATGTTACACCCTGCTCCCATGCCCTATAGTCAGGAAGTTAGCCCGCCGTGCTCAAAATACCTGATGCCTAAGATCACCTGCAATTTGTTTACCCACCCAGATTCTGAGAAAAACCACAAAGACATCTGGCCTGACCAGATGGCTGCACCCTGGAAGACCCTGCTCCCCTGCCCTGGTAGAACTGCCCCATAAAAGGCCTGTGAGTCTTAGATTTGGGGTCACCAGCCTCTTCTCATGCTGTGTGACCCGCAAGCTTGTGTTTAATAAAGCTTTGTAACCCGATATCAGAGTGAAGCTCTCTGTTCTGGATGCCGACTCTAACAGTTTGGAGGTCCCACCGAGATTGGTAAGGACGGTGGTGAGTCGGCAGGGAAGCAGCTGTTCGGGTGGCCCGTGAGGACCCTTGGATGGTGGGGGACAGACGTGTCCAGAACTCACAGGCTGCAGCTCTGGAGGACGCTCTAGAGTGTGGGGACCCTGAGATAGGGGCCCCATCTGGTTCCCTTCTGCCTAGGAGATTTTTCAGATGGCCCGGACCAATAGATCATCTTATGGTTTCATTTTCTTTACCATTTTGCCAGCTTGTCTTGTTTGTCTGTTGTGTCTTTGTCTCTTGTCTGGGCAATTTGGCATCTGTATTGTGTGCCTGTGCAGGACCAGTATTGTTGGGCCAGTGGGGGAGGCAGGCAGATGTGCCATGAGTCCGGCCCCCCTTGGTCCCCTCCCTGGAGGTCTCCTCTAGGGTTGTCTGAGAGGAAGGTAGGAGTCTTGGTGTCTCCCCTTCCTGGGGAATGGAGTCATTCGCAGCTGCTCCCTTCTATATCTCTGTAGCCGAGTTGCCCACCCCATGGATTGTGTTTGCTTTGTGTTTGTCAGTTGTCTCAGTGTTTTCTGTTCTGGAGTCTCTCTACAAAAGGAAGACTGGGACCAAGAAGCCTGGATATTCCCGAGACCCAGGGGAACCTGTTGCTGCCTGGGAGCATTCCCACAGCAGCCTTCTGAAAACTGTTCATTGCTCTCTTCATGGTTATCTATGAAAATGTTTTAGCCAGGCTATGCCTATTGATGAATGTGTGAGTACGTGAAAACTGTGGCCACAGAATGTGTGTGTGGACTCGTGTGCATACATTTTTGTAACTCGGATGTTACCTGCTCATTTGGTTTCATTTCTGGTCAGAAAGTTCTATTTGCCTTGTTGAGAAGTTTTGTCTGTTTCTGAAGAAAGTTATCTATGCTGTTCTGATGTGTTTCTAATTTTGTTAAAAGCATAAAGCTGAAACAAAATGGTTTAAATATTTTTGCTATCTCTATTCCCAATAGCAGTCGGTCACCACCCACAACTGCTGTGACTGCACTTTTGGTCAAGAATCAGAACTTAGCAGGAGTTCAAATGTTTATGATATAACAGTGATAGAAATTATTAAATAAGGTTGAAATCTGTTATAATTAAAATCTATGCATGAAAAAATTTAAAAGCATATGACATGACTCCATTTTGGATTACATTTTTGGTCAGTCACTGACTGTAGTTGCTGAGACAAAGTGACTGCTGCTTTGATCATTCAGATCCAGTGGGTTTGCCATTTTTTACAGAGGTTGGTTACAAATTATTATTAGGTGAGAAAAACAAAAACTCTATTGCTAGTTTCAGATGCTTCATGTTGGTCGTGTGTTGCTACAGTGTATGCATACTGAAGAGAACCACAAAAAAAGAACTGTGAAAGTTTTTATGTTGTCCAGAGAATGATAGAGAAGGCAGAGAATTGGGATAATAAAGAGACAAGAAGAAAAAATGTCTGAAGCGAAGATGCCTAAGGAAGTAGGGAGACTGACTAAAGGTATATATAAAATGCTGTAAAACGTATATAGAACGTTATAGAAGGTCAGACCTGCCAATACTGAATTTAAAAAAAGAAACTGTAAGATATTGGGTTAATTCGATTTGGTTTTTCTTCATTTTGTAATTAACTTTTGATTCTTCACTGCAAAATGTTTATGACATATATATGGTTATATGGACATGTATGTGACTTAGAGTTAATTACATGTGGATGAAAGCTAGCTTTAAATCTGTATGTATATATGTATGTATGTAACTTGAATCCAACTGTGTATGTGTGAATATAACTATAATTGTTAAAATGCTGAAATTAGTTTACTTTTATTAATCATCATGCACTATTGATATTTATGTGACAAGAACTTTGGCAGATGACCTAATTTGAGCATACAGACTCCATGCTGAGTGTACTAATAGATTCTATGTGCTAGAAATTGTTTTAATTTATCTGAAAACAAGTTTATAAGTATGTAATCAAGGTTGCAAAGACAGCTTATCTTGCCAGACATAGATCTTAAATCTAAGTTCAGCACATGGTTTTGTGAACAAACTTTTTTAGGATTTAGAGTGATAATAAAGACATCCATGAAATATTTGTGAAGTGTACTAATGAAAACAATGAAAGCTAATTCAAGGCTATTAAGAAACATAAGCAGTCATTCTTGTTAGTACTGTTATTAATTATAGAGTTGAGATTTACTCTTTTGTATAAGTTTCAGGGTTAAGCTTACAACAAGTAACTAGAAACCAAGTTTTTCTATTCAGATATTACCTGGGCAGCCCTCATATTTCAGAGATCTGCAGAATATGGCATTTAAAATGTTTATTTCTCAGACAGAGACATCCAGATCCTAACAGTAACCCAAGGTCTTCAAAGAAGATTATGAGACACCAGAATCTTTGTCTGGATTGAAGCAGTGCTAACCTGGGCAAGATGTCATAGCACAATACCTGCCTGCTGCCATGAACCCAGCCTAGATCAGAGGACATTGGAGAATTGATTGAACCCTTTTGCCTAGACAAAGTAAGGTCAGTCTTCTCCCATATGTTCCTCTACTGTGGGGAAAAATCTCACCCTAAAGGCCTGGCAGCTGAAGATTGATGCTGTCTGGATCCTTCCGCCTCCAGCTAGGTGGAGACCTAGGTATGGCTAACTGGGTATGGACTGGTCTCTATTGTTTTTAGTAGATTCAGAAGCTGCTCATTCTGCACTTAGGAATAATTTATCCTTCTCAGATCTCTGCAAGTATTGATGGCTAGGCTAGTTATAATTTTGTCAGCTTGGTAGAATTAGACAATCAGATCCTTCTCCAAGGTGATAGCCAATTTTCAAGCTCATTTTATAAAGCCTGGTTGGAAATACTAATATAACTAAAATTCTTATGTCTTTTTGCAATTTGTATGAGCTTAAGAGACTCATAGAATTTGGATCAACCTCACAGAGGCCAAAAAGATTCCAGATAAGTACAGCTTAAGTTTTTCCCACCTGTCTGTCCCTAAGGATGATACTTCTCTCTTCTGGTTTGGGGACTCCTGCCCTTCCCAAATTACTAAGACTGGGCCCAAGATTTAAATTCTAACTTTTGTTCTCAGTTTTAACATATCTCAACAGATTTCCACTTGACTAAGAGCTCTGGACTTGCTGGAAGCCTGTAAACCAGTTCTATGGATTTGGGCTGTTTCCTGTCTCTTGGCTACTGGATCAGACAGCTACGTGCTCCTGACAGAAGCCCTATAGCTTAATTCCTTTACTAGCTTTTCAACCTTTTGGGGCCCTAAGAACAATGCCCCAATGTCAGCTTGCAGCAGTAAAGAAAATCTACTATGCCCTGGTACATCCCCAAACCCCTAAAAGGTTAAAATTCTAAATTAAAAGGAAACCTGGCATAAGAGACAAATCTTTTTGTGAAGGCCAAAGGTCTCTACAACCTAGAGTAGGTCCCATTTGCTCTTGTGAGACCTTGCAGATCAGTTTGGGCCTGTAGGGGTGGGGCACAAGACCATCTTCTAGATAGAGTATTGCCATAAACATATTGCCAGAGTCTCATGATTGAAACAGTACCCAAAAAGAAAAGGGGGGAATGAAAGGCCATTGTAAGAAAAACCCCCTCCATCATCTTTGTTAATTGTAGACTTACTGGAAAATGTTACACCCTGCTCCCATGCCCTATAGTCAGGAAGTTAGCCCACCGTGCTCAAAATACCTGATGCCTAAGATCACCTGCAATTTGTTTACCCACCCAGATTCTGAGAAGAACCACAAAGACATCTGGCCTGACCAGATGGCTGCACCCTGGAAGACCCTGCTCCCCTGCCCTGGTAGAACTGCCCCATAAAAGGCCTGTGAGCCTTAGATTTGGGGTCGCCAGCCTCTTCTGTGGCTGTGTGACCCGCGAGCTCGTGTTTAATAAAGCTTCTTTGTAACTCGATATCAGAGTGAAGCTCTCTGTTCTGGATGCCGACTCTAACAAATTATATTATTTATTATATTACAGTTTTTTGAGATTTCATTTTGTAATAATCTATTTAAGTGTTCCTTTATTTATTTGTTTATCTTGAATCTGTTATTAGACATAGGTTCTTTTCTCATATATCTCCCCATCTCCTCTCCTTTTCTTTATATTTTTGAAATTTATCTGTTTCATGTCTGTGAAACAAACACAATATCACCATTATTTTGATGTCTCTATCGCTATGAATAATGTAGAGATTACATTTCCATTATTTATACACATATAGAGAGATCATTAAAGATAATTTGTGAGTTGATTACAAATACTATATATGTATGTGCACACTGAATGATTTTGTTTCTTTGGAGCTAATTGTTTTAAACTGATATTGTGTTAGCATTTGAATTATGATATTTGCTTTAAAAAAGAAGTAGGGGCCTTCTACTGAACAACTTTCAGGCATGGCTTGTTCTTACAGGATTAAAAATAGAAATTTCACCTATGTACAAAAAAAAAATAACATGGATGGGGTAAAATATGACTGGCACGTGAAGAGTTAACCTAAATAAGTTCTAGAAAACACTAACTCAAATTTCATCTTCTTCTTCTTATTATTAAAGTAAATGTTTTCTTTTTTAGCTTCATGCTTATTTTCTCACCTGTGTCTACACTGGTATGTCTCCCTGGAAGAAGAGAGGAAACCAAAGAAGTGGAAGAACCTGTTTTTCCTCCTTGACCTCCATAATGGCTTCCTGTATTACTGGGCCTCTTTGGAAAATGCGGTCTCTCTCCCCTCTCAGAAGGCTGTGAATGACCATAATGGAGAAGAGAACAATTATCCTACTCACAATAAACTGCATGTGGCATGGAATGCAATCTTTTAATAACAGGTACACTACATTTAAACCAGTGTACTATGGTGCTTTTTCAAAAGATTGTATGAGAAACTGAGTAAATTATCTGCAGATCATTAAAGATAATTTGTGAGTTGAAGTACACAGGCTTTCTCAAATATTTCAAATCTTGACCTACTTTCAGCTTTTACTAGTGGTTTCTATAATTCTATACTTTAATTTTTTATCAAGATTTATTAAATCAGCAGGTTAGAACAAAAATATACTAAACAATATGGTTTAAATCTTTAATATCTCTCATGGTTTTATGTTTTGAGCTGGTCTTTAGCTGGCGGCTGTGTTTAGGGAAAAAATGAAACTTTTGTGTAGGGCCAAATTGGATTACACATGCCAGTATGGGCGATTTAAGATTATACCTGAGCAGAAAAGCTAGTCACAGGCAAGTGTACTAAGCAGTTTATGGCCCAGTGTTGTCCCAAAGTCTGGATCTGCCCATAGCTACTTAGCTCTGCCTAACCCTGAGGTCCTGCCCACAGTCTCAAACTTCCAAAGAAATGCACAGAAGCTTATGTAAATTTCAAACCGTTCTGCCAATGGCTCAGACTTATTGCTAGCTAGGTCTTACATCTTAACTCATTTCTATTAATGTCTTGCCACGTGGCCTGTGGCTTTCCTGTACTGCAGTATACTTGTTTCATGGGCATTTGGACTGCATCTCTTTTCATTCTGCCTTCCTTCTCCTGTATCTATGCTTGGATTTCCTGACTTCTTCTAAGATGCTCTATCATAGGACAAAACAATTTCTTTATTATCCAATGGTATTTACAGTATACACAAAGACCTTCCACATCACTGCAAAGGTAGGACTCCTGGGTACAAGCCTCATTATCAACACTCCTCATTAGACCTGCTACCCCAGGAAGCTCAATCTATTTTCCAAACTCACCCATCCTCCCAATGTCAGCTGCTTCCTGAAACATAGCCTTGAGAGAGCCTCAGCAGAAGGGTAACTTACCCTTCTACAATCTGGCCAGCCAGGCCAGCTAGGAAAGCCCACAAATTGTGCCCCCAAATCCATCCCAACTCCAGCTGCTGGCAAGCAAGCAGGATTCCTGCATGCAGGTCTGACTATCAACACCTTTCATCATCAGACCCTCTACTGCTTAATCCTCAATCTGTTCTTCAAACCCACACATCCCACCCACCTCAGCTGCTAACTGAGACACAGCCGCTGGAGAGCCCCAGCAGAAGAAGTGAATTTATGTTATCCCCAGCCAGCTGGCCTGTCCAGCTAGGACAGCCCACAGGTGTGGGTAACAGGGTACAATAGTACCTCTCCCCCAAAACCCATCAGAGCTTCAGCAGCAAGCAACCAAGTATAACCCTGTGTGCAAACCTCACTATAAACACCCCTCATTGGAACCTGTATTTTATAAGCCTCTATCCATTCTCCAAATCCATTTATCTCGCAAACCTCAGCTGAAGTGCTATTGGATAATTCTAGAGAAAACACAAAGCTTAATTCTCAACAAAAAATCTCAAATGGCCAGAAGACACCTAAAAAATTGCTCAACATCTTTAGCCATCAGATAAAGGTAAATCAAAACAACTCTGAGATACCATCTTAACCTGTCAGAATGGCTAAGATCAAAAACACTAATGACAGCATGTTGGGGAGGATGTATAAAGGGGAATACTCATGGATGGTGGGGGTGTAAACTGGTATAACCACTTTGCAAATCAGTATGGTGGTTTCTCAGAAAACTGGAAATCAGTCTACCTCATGATCCAATAATACTACTCCTGAGCATATACCTTAAGATGCACATGCATACCACAAGAACATTTACTGAAACATGATCAGAGTCACATTATTTGTAGTACCAGAATGTGGTTACAATCTAGATGCCCCTCAATCAAAGAATAGGTTAAAAAAAGAGTCATACATTTACACAATGGAGTATTAAAAAACAGTAAAAAGAAATATATCTTGAAATTTATAGGTAAATAGAAAAAAATAGGAAAAAAAATCCTGAATGAGGTAACCCAGGCTCAGAAAGACAAACACAGCAAGTGCTCACTTATAATTAAAAATTAGACATAAAGCAACAGATAGCCAGCCTACAAACTACTACCCCAGAGAAGCTAGATAACAAGGAAAACTCTAAGAGGGATTTCCGTAGATTTTTCTAAGAAGAGGTAATAGATTTGATCTCCTGATTCAATTGGAAGCATGGAGGAGGTTATGAGAGATCAAAGAAAACATGAGGAAATGTGATGGTAAAGTTGGGGGAGGGACAGAGAAGCAGAGAAACAAAGCAGATATTTTAATGTAGAGAGAATCATTTTGTGATTAGAGAGAAACTTAGTGCTAGGGAAATTTCTAGGAATCTACAAAGATGACCTCAGCTAAGACTCCAAGCAATAGTGAAGAAGGTACTTGAACTGGCCTTTCCCTGTAATCAAATTGATGACCACCTTAATTGTTATCATGGAATCTTAGTTCAGCAACTGATGGAAACAGATGCAGATATCTACAGCCAAGCACTGGGTCGTGCTCCCAGTTCAGTCTAAGAAAGGGGAGAGAAATTATATGTGTGGCATGGGTTAGGAGGGTGTGGGGGGTCAAGAGTATGATGGGGAAATCCACAGAGACAGCTAACTGGAGCTGCTAGAAGCTCACTGACTTTGGACTGGGAGCTGGGAGCCTGAGTGCAACCAAACTAGACCCTTTGAATGTGGATGACAGTTATATGGCTTGGACAGTTTGTGGGGCCTTTGGCAGTGGGACCAGGATTTATCTCTGGTACATGAGATGACTTTTTGTAGCCTATGTCCTATAGAGGGATACTTTGCTCAGCCTTAATATAAAGGGGAGGGGCTTGTTTCTGCCTCAACTTGATGTGCCATACATTGTTGACTTCCCATAGGAGTTCATGTTCTCTCTGAGGAGTGAATGGGTGTGTGGAGAAATCTGGTGGGTGAGTGGGAGAAGAGAAAGGAGGGGAAACTACAGTTGGTATGTAAAATAAAAAACCATTAAAGAAAATAATTTTTCTAAATTTCTTTTTCATTTATGGAGAAATAAAGACATAAGGTCTATTTTTAGAGATAGTTGGAAAAAAGTGGAAAATTATTTAATTTACCAAATATTTACAGCGGTCTTTAAAAGGTACATTAGAAAGTTACCAATGTTTCATCAAAGATTTTGCCCAAAAGAAACTCACCTTTTTTGCTGTACAAGAAAGAAAAATGTGATTATACAGAAAAATGTGATTGGCAAAAGAGAAAGTATTCAGATCTGGGAGATACCACCCCCAGCAGTAAGCAACACACTGATTGCTCAGAGAGTTGACAAATATCTTTCTTTGCATAATACTATGCTTTTCTTCTATTCGAAATTTTGATAAAATTGATTTATCTTTGAAGATAGCCTTTGCAACTGCATCATGCATATGGGTTTATAGAACCCATGTAAGTTCCTATTTTACAAACCAATAGCAAAAGGCTGGCTAGCAACATTCATTGTAAACTCCAAGAGCTTAAATTAATTTGGCTGGCTTATTTTAGGATATATGTCCACCTCCCCTCCTTCCTCCCACTCACTCACCAGCATTCCCTCACTCGCATCCATTTCTCAGAAAGGATAAGGTCTATTTCCTGGAGAATTTGGAGGCATCAATGCTGTTAATGTCCTATGGCAGTTTTCTCCTAGATTAAAACCTTCCATGTTAGAGGAAAAACTTATTAAGACATAGGAATAAAAGAGAAGTAAAAGAAGTGAAACAACAGTGTGTTTCAGGGCAGAATATTTTCAAGTACTTTCTGGGAGGAGAAGGAACACAACTGAAAAGTTACTTTGGACAGGAAGTAAACAACTCAAAAGATTTCAGGAAGTTTCTGAAAGTGGCAAAATTCACTGTTAGCCAAACTGAAATGTATGAGAGTGGCTCAGACTGAAATGCATGAAAGAAGCAAAGCCCTTCCAAGCAGCCTAGAGGAAATTTCCCAGCTGAACTGCCTGGAGTAGGCTCAAGCAAACAGAGCCATCTGTAAAGGACACTCTCTAGACTATTGATCTGCCTGTAAGTTGTACAATGAACTCCAGGTGTCCAGATTTTGTCAATAGTCATCTGTGCTGGGGTAGGCTTTTAGTGATTCAGCTATCTTTGGGGCATTTCTGTTCCAGTAAGTAACAGAAATTTGTAAGTTGTGCCAATAAAACTCACTTGTTCGCCAGTTGAAACTTAGTCCTATCTGTATTTTGATCTGTTGTTAATTCCCTATTTGGGATGTGAAGACATTTATTCATGTCTACCCAGCAAGAGTATAGCACAGTAGGTATTTATGAAAAAATATGTTAGTTTCCAGAAAACTATTTTCTGAACTGTGTACATATTGTTTTGCTAGAAATGACATCTGTATATGCTTCCCCCAAATGTCTGTTACTGAGAAAGTTACATGTCCTACTAGATCTCAGCCCAAATTGATTTCATTACATGATTACCATAGCTTTGGAAACATATATAAATATTTATTACATATCATTTACAAATTTTCTTTATAAATGTCTCCTAAACAAATTTGCTTAATAATTTTTGAACAACCTAAGCAATACTCTATTGAAAGGATTGTTAGCTTCCTCTGAACTTCAAATTCTGGCCAAATTAATTCAAAGCTAATTATGAATGTACACTGAAGCAATTTCAGAAAATGACCTTAGCGGTATATACACATGCAATGGAAGCCTGAAGATACCTTAACATTAGGAAACATGTTGAAACCTGTTTTCAAATGCACTCAGTTTGAATGCACTATCACCCTTATGAAAGAAACCTACATGTCATTCCCAGATGAGAATCTGAACAAAGGGAGTGTGTATCATTTGGTATGATATACAACAAGGACCTTTCCCAGAACACTAAAAAGACAGGCTTGATTTGGGATGAATGTGATTTATTGTTCTTAAGTCCTATCTAGAGAATGGTGAGAAAGTACTACAGTTAAGTCCTCTTTTTACCATACACGTATTTTCTATCTTCAGCTAATTGGGGTGAGGATTAAAAGTCACATTGAAGTTTTACAGTGCTTGTGAGCAACAGGTTTGGGCATAAGTAACTTTATTGAAATGAGAGACACATTTGTGTATTTTTATCTCTTCATATTAAAAAGTTAGGTCTTAATTAAATATATTTTAACTAGGTCAACATAGCATAAATTATCATAATCAAATTGTTTTTTACAAATAATTTATGTGAAATTTTCATAGACTCCTATGAATTTTTTATTTATAATGAGTTACGATTTTCTTAAGTGTGCTCAGAACTCACTTTTCTCACAAACTTAGGAACTTGATGTTGTCTGACCTGCCTAAAACTCATTATGTATCACAGCAGACTACTAGTGTACTCAAAAGTCTTAGTTTCAAATACTGAAATTGTGAGGCAGTTATATGAAGCAGAATGTAGTGGGACTATGTTATGGTACACTGTGAATATCTATTCTTCCTACTGGCTTAATAAAAGGCTGACTGTCCAGAAGGCAGACAAGAAGTATAGGCAGGGCTACTAGCCTAAGAAACATTCTGGTAACAGGAAAAGCAGAGAGAGACATCAGAGAATTACCTTACAGACACCAGGAGAGACACCAGCAGAGACTCCAAAAGATGGAAAGAAGACAACCATGCTGCCATGAGAAAAGGTACCAAGCCACATGCTAAACAAATAAATGGAAACAGAATGAGATAAAATGAAAGAGCTAGGTACCAAGGTCTATGCCATAGGTCAATCAGCATAAAAGTAATACAAGGTTTCGTGTGTTTCTTTGCAACTTTGGGACTGCTGGTCCAGGTCTTGTGGCTAGTGTTTATTGCAGATGATACCCAGTGTGGGTCACATAAAGCCAGAGAAAGCTTTAAAAGTGTTCTAGCACACAGAAACAGAGACAAAAATTGCTTCTGAGTTGTGTTTCTCAAATGAGCTGTGGTTCAAAGATATCCTGGTGAGGCATGTGGGCTTTAGCTACAAAATGGCAGGCATTTGAAGTGCAGCTTAAACTGCAACATGGCCAGTTCCTGAAGTCTCACAGGAGCCTAAATATAAGCAACAAGCTGTAAATTACTTATTTAAGCTTTCTGTTTATATACAAAAAAGGAAACAGAGTCAAATCTGCTTCTTAGTAGCAGCTGCATTTTCTTGTGTTCTTGGGTGAGCTCTGTTTGCTGAAGGCAAGCAGAGGCAAAGCTTTTTAAAGAAAGGCTTCCTGATAAACCCTCATATTGTATTCCAGAGTGACTGAACAAGCTTACACTCCCCCCAACAATAGAGGAGGGTTCCCCTTACTCCACATCCTCTCCAGCATAGGCTATCATTTGTGTTTTTGATCTTAGCCATTCTGACAGGTGTAAGGTGGTATCTCAAAGTAGTTTTGATATTTTCTCTGACATTTTTTATTTCTCTGATGGATAAAGATGTTGAACATGCAAGTGTCTTTCAGCCATTTGTAATTCTGAGATTTCCCTTTTTAATTCTGAACTCCACTTTTTGATTGGGTTATTCAGGGTTTTGGGCTCTAGTTTCTTGAGTTCTCTCTATATTTTAGAGATCAGTCCTCTGTCACTTGAAGGGTTGGTGAAAATCTTTTCCCATTCTGTAGGCTATCATTTTGTTTCAATGGCTGTGTCCTTTGCCTTATAGAAATTTCTCAGTTTCAGAAGATCCTACTTATTGATTGTTGTTTTTTGTGTCTGTGCTACTGGTGCTATATTTAGGAAGTGGCTACCTATGCCTATACATTGGAGGGTATTTCCCACTTTCTATTTTATCAAGTTCAGCATAGATGGTTTTATGTTGAGGTCTTTGATCCATTTGAATTTGAGTTTTGTGCAGGGTGACAGGCTTAGATCTATTTCCATTTTTCAACACACTGCCATTCACATATGGCAACACAATTTTTTGAAGATACTTTCTTTTTTCCATTGAATAACATGCAAAACAAAACTTCTGGTTTGACTTTAGAAGGTTTGCATAGCAGAAATTTGTGGTGGCCATAGTGCATCTGTGGGCATTAGCTGTGACCTACTGTGTTTTCTTTATCTGTAGCTGAGGAGCTAACCTTGCTTGAGGAGCTTTAGAATTTATTTTTTATGTTTCATATATTTTAGAGAAAACAGAAGTTTTATTACTGTATGGGTTTTTGTATCCATTTTAATATTTTTCTATAAAATATTAAATCTATTTTAATGTTTTCCTTTTTTATATAAAGGTAGATATTGATTTCCAAAAAACAATAAAAAAGAGAGAGTTCCTGACTCAATGTTATCAGCAAAACACTTGTGAGTCTTTTAAGATGCCCTAATGCCAAAAACTTAAATAAATTTCATAATAAGAGTGCTTGGTGGTTTTATGAACATAAAAATTCCTCCAGAATTAATTGTGGGACCTTCCAGGACCTCTTCTAAAATACTAAATTTTATGAAGCTAGACTAGAAGTTGAGTGAAACCAGCTATTCACCCTAGTGAAGCCTTTAATCCTTAGCCACACCTTGGCAGTTTAAAGGTGTGGTCAGAAACAGAACAAGATAAGAGATATACAGTACAGTTTCTAAAAATCACTAAATGATTTAGAGTGTGTTTAAAAATATACTTAGGTTTGAGAGAAAAAAGAAAAAAGTTTAGAGAAAGGTTTTTAAAAAAGAAATAGAATAAAAAAAGGAAAAAATTCATGCAAAGATGGAAATTACAAAGAATATCTGATACTGTATGTTATTGTCTTGTCTATAAATTTATTGACTGAAAATGAAGTATTAACAGCTGCTAAAAGGCATTTGATTATAAATGCTGCTGGATTAATTCAACCTATATATTTGGTAAATGAATTGACATTATAATCGAAATCTAAAGATAAGCTCCTTTGTAGAAGAGGTTTTCTGTAGCGGGAAATCAGAAGCTACAAATGTGAACCAATTGCATCAGAGAGCTGGAGCCGAGCGGGGCGTGGTCAACTGGAAATAGCTTCGGAAGTAAAGCCCACAGATGAAAGAGGTAGAAGAGGAAGCTGGGCTCTGGCACAGTTCTTGGATTGCAGTGGATTGGGAGGTTGGGAAACTCTCCGGCATGCTGCTTCCCCTCTATTTTCTCCCTTTGAACAAAACCTTTTTCTGTAAGTGATATTTGGATAATAAATATTACTTAATATATATCTAATGGTGGGTTAATTACCGTGATAATTGACACCTGAATGTGGGGCTGATTCCACGGAATCAGCTGAGTTCCCCACCCGCAGACCCAGCTGGTCTGAGCGGCCAGTTTGGTTTCGGATCTCCTTTTGCACCAGCCAAGAGCGGATCTGTCCTAGGATCCTCCTCCTGCACCCAGTCAGGAGAAGATCTCCTGAAAGAGGGATTGAGCCAGTTCTGGTGGCACACGCCCGGTAGGATTTGTTGAAAGAAACAAAGACTCTCCCGGCCAAATTGCCACCTTGTTTCACGCACCATTGCTGCTACTGCTGCTGCTGCTGATTGCAACTGCGGCATCTGCTGGCTGTAAGTCCTCATTACATCTGAGTAAGGTAATCTTTTTTCTTCTACAATGTCTGACCAGATAAATGTTCAGAATTTTATCCACTTTTTCACAATGGTGATAGAGGATTATTTTCAGGATTATGCATTTGGAGGCTATCTCAACCCAGGAGTTCTTTTGCTTTTTTGTGTGATAATATACTTCATACCTACCTATTTTAAAGGATCCCAACATAGAGATGAACACGTTTCCCATAGGGCATGTGAGGCTAAGATGTCTGGCATGGATGAACATATTAAGACAATCCAGAAACTCGTTGCTTCCATAGAGGAGAGGTCTGTATTTGTTAGAGAGGAATGTAGAGCTCATACTGATGAGACTTATAGGAAACTGGAAGAAAATTTTAGGAAACTGGAACAGAAAGTAGTAGAATGGGTAGATGTGGAGACTGAGAGGATTTTTCACTCTATGAAATTGATGGAGAGGTCATTTATAGAGGACTTTAAAACACTGGGAAAGAGCATTACCACTAGGTTATAAGACCATGAAGCTCGCTTGGAGATTTTAGAAAAGGATTCTGAGGCAACATCTGCTCAAGACAACCCAGAGCCCCCTCTTAACAGATGCTACTGTAGGGAGGTTCTCTACCTAGAGTAGTTATGATAAAGAGGCTATCCCCCACCCCTCCAACTCTATTCCCAGTTGTGACAGAGACCAAAAAACCAAAATCACATGGAAGGGCTTCTGACAATGTGGGATACAATTATGAACCTATACTCATGAAGGATCTGAAATCAATAATGAAAGCCATAGCTACATATGGTATACAATCTTCTTTTATTAAACAATCCATAAACTCATGGTCAGCACAGAATTGGGTAATTCCTAATGACTGGAAGAATTTAGCAACTGCAGTGTTGAACGATGGCCAAAGCTTGCAGTGGAGGAATTGATTTACAGAAAAGGCTGAGGCCTTGGAATTTCGAGATCAAACTGGGAATGTTACTGTCTCCAAGGACCAAATCCTTGGGGAAAGCCAGTTTGCTGATGTATCAGTTCAGGCTACTTATGATGCCCGTGCTCCGTTGCTATGCCGTACTGTTGCCTTAAATGCTTGGGAAAAAGTTTTGGACCCGGACAGAGAATTGAGTCATATACTCAGATTAAACAAGGGCTGAAGGAGTCTTATACAGACTTTTTACAGAGGTTGACTCAGGCTGTAAATAGTGCAGTGTCAGATTCAGAAGTTTGGAAACAATTGATACTCTCTTTTACCTTCAATAATGCTAATATGACATGTAAGAAATTGATCATGCCATTAAAGATCAGAGGTGCATCCATAAAAGAATGGATTAAACTTGCAATTAATGTTGAATATCTACACACTGATAAATAGAATTGAGTAGGACAAGCCATTGCTAATGTTAAAATGAGAAATCAAAGCATTATTTGCTTCAATTGTGGTAAGCCAGGCCATATAAAGAGAAATTGTAGGCAAAGCATACATGGGAATTTTTCCAATCCCAGGAGTGACTTAAACAGAAGGCCATTACCTCCTGGACTATGTAGGAGATGTAACAAAGGCAGACATTGGACAAATGAATGTAGATCTATAAGAGACAAAGATGGCAAGATTTAACATCGGGAAATGTAACTCGAGGCTTCCCCCGGGAAGCCCTCAAGAGTCAGACCTCCAAGCCAAAAAAGGTTCAGTCATATCCAGTCACAGTGGAAGAGCAGTGTCCTCAGAACAAGTAACAAATCCCAAGCCTGAAACAGTAGACCATGAAACCATAGACAATAGATTGCCCTTACAAGAGAAGTTGATGGTATGCAGTAAACCAATAAAACACATATTTTGGCAGACCTCCATAAATGAACAAAGACCAAAGTTAACCATAAGAATAGACAAGATTTTTATGCAAGGTTTAGTCGGGTGGGAGCTGATGTTTCAATCATAACTTCACAGGCATGGCACTCCAGGTAGCCTCTGAAGGAGGTAGATGCTCAATTTTTAGGTATTGGGACATTGTCTCAGGTAAAACAGAGTGTGAGATGGCTCGAATACAAGGGACCTGAAGGTCAGAGAGGAAGATTGAAGCCATACATGGACAACATTGCAATGAACTTATGGGGTCGTGACTTATTGCAACAATGGAACACTCAAATTAAGATCCCTCCAGGCTTAAATATCAACCAAAGACCCAATCATGGACTTGAAAGCAATACCTCAAGAGGCTATGTAAAACAGCCATCAGTTATTCAGGTTGCACAACAATGCAGTCTAAAAGCTACAAGTACTCCAAACACACTCACAACCCTGCCTTTGAAATGGTTGACAGACAAACCAATTTGGGTCCAACAATGGCCTTCAACAGAGGAGAAATTGCTAGCTGTAGAACAATTAGTACAGGAGCAGTTACAAGCTCAGCATATTGAAGACTCAACCAGCCCATGAAATTCTCCCATATTTGTGGTCAAGAAGAAATCTGGGAAATGGAGAATGGTGACAGATTTAAGAGCAATTAATAAGGTGATTCAGCCCATGGGCACCTTACAGTCTGGTATACCTTTAACTTCTTTGCTACCTAAAGATGGCCTATTATAGTTATTGATCTGAAGGACTGTTTTTTTTTCCATACCTCTACAAGAACAAGATCAGGAGAAGTTTGCTTTCACTATACCTACTCTCAATAATGTACACCCAGTGAAAAGGTACCAATGGAGTGTCCTTCCACAAGGGATGTTGAATAGCCCCACCCTATGCCAATATTTTGTCTGACAACCAATAGAAGTGATATGCAAACAATTCCCATGGTCCATCATTTTCCATTATATGGATGATATATTGTTAGCAGACCCAGACATAAACACCTTAGAAAGACTGTTTGAAGAATTGAAGAAGGTGTTGCCTGATTGGGGTCTTCGCATTGCCCCTGAAAAGATACAAAGAAGGGATTCTATCAATTATTTGGGATATAAAATAGGCTTGCAAACAATTAGACCTCAGAAGGTACAACTAAAGAGGGACAGATTGAGGACACTTAATGATTTTCAGAAGCAGTTGGGGGATAATGGACACATATGTCTGGTTATTGGTATTAAAAACTATGAACTGGTTCATTTGTTCAATACTTTAGATGGAAATAAGGATCTGAATAGTCCCAGGGAATTCTCTTCTGAAGTAGAGAAAGAATTAGCATTGGTGGAAAAGATATTACAAGAAGCACATGTTAACCATATAGACTCAGACCTTGACTGCATTCTGGTTATTTTGCCTTCTGAATATTCCCCTACAGGAGTCATAATGCAAAGAAAAATATTATATTAGAATGGATATTTCTGCCACATAGATCAAGTAAAAAACTAAAAACATACATTGAAAAGATTTCAGATTTGATTTTCAAAGGAAAATTCAGGCTTCGACAGTTGACTGAAAAGGATCCGGCAGAAATTGTTGTACCTTTGACCAATGAGGAAATTGATCAATTATGAGCAGACAATGAACCTTGACAAAAGGCCTGTAGTGGTTTACTGGGGGAGATTAATAATAAATATCCCCGAAGTAAAAGGATTCAGTTTATAAAGAAAACTAATTGGATTTTCCCCCATGTGGTACAGGATAAACCTATTTCTGGAGCTCCTACATTTTTTACTGATGCAAAAAAAAAAAATCAGGAAAGGCTGGTTATAAATCAGAAAACTTCAGTAAGGTGACACAAAATCCTTATGATTATGTTCAGAAGGCAGAACTGTATGCCATTCTTCTGGTGTTATTGGATTTTCCTGGACCTCTTAATCTGATAACTGACTCTCATTATGCAGAAGGAGCTGTATTTCATATTGAAACTGCTGACTTCATTCCTGATGATACAGAATTAACCTTTTTGTTTGTACAGCTGCAGGATATCATCAGAAATACAACACATCCTATGTATATAACACATATCAGGGCTCATTCAATCTCCCTGGCCCTTTAGCACAGGGTAATGATGAGATTGATTGGTTATTAATAGGAAATATGGTAGAAAGCTCAGAGTTTCACAAGAAACATCATGTCAATAGCAAGGGA
>PVIH01017546.1:0-32512 GCA_004025045.1 Sigmodon hispidus
CACACACACACACACACACACACATACATACATGTGACCTCCACATGTACACCATGGGATATGCCCACATACACACACATACATGTGACCTCCACATGTACACCATGGGATATGCCCTCACACACATACATACATGTGACCTCCACATGTACACCATGGGATATGCCCCCACACACACACACACATACATATGATCTCCACATGTACACCATGGCACATGCCACACACACACATACATATGACCTCCACATGTACACCATGGCACATGCCCATACACACACACATACACAATATACAGACAAAAAATAATTATAAAATGTTTAAATAAGGTCCTGGCCTTCAAATGCAATTTAATTTTTCTATATCAGGTATCTATCTAAAAATAAATATATGCTCTTCTCCAGAAATGTAATATGGAGTCTTTGCAAGTGATCATGTCTCCATCTGGCTTTTATGGAGCAGGATTTTCAAGGTTCTTTTAAGTCTTTATTTACTCTGATTATGTGTGTGTGGTGTATGTGTGTGTCGTGATACATGTATGAAGTTAGCTCTCTCTGCCCACATTTACATGGGTTCTGGGCATCTGACACTCCACTCGGAGCTGGTAGCACTGAGCCATCTCTCCAGCCCTCATGCAGCAGGAAGCACATGACAGTAACTCCTCCTTCTCATGGATAACTTTAATTCTGTCGCAGATCAAGAACGAGAGACTATGGTGTGTACATCACCCCAATGGACTTGAAAAGTCCAGAAGAAGAAAACCCTTAATTATGGTATACAAGCACTGGGCAGAGGGCCTGGGAGACAGACTGGAGGCTGTCCAGATGTCCCCACCTCTGAGGCAGAACCTGGTTACAGGTCTCCACTGCACTGAGCAGGAAATAAGTGATGCCAGATCTCCCCTACACCAGGCAGGTAGCATATGGAGAGGCTGTCAGCTGTCCTTTTGCAGTCATCCACTATGTCACAAGATTTGGTTCCTCTGGCCTAGTGGAAGCCAGACTTCTCCTGGTGGCCTTCAAGCCCCTCTGGATCTGCCTTGTCAACCCCGTTCCAGCCTCTGCCACCTCTGTCTTACTGTTTTCTCTAATCGTGCTGGCAGATCTGACTCCCACAATTGGACCCAACACCCTCCCAGGTGACTCGTCTCCCTTGTCATTCCACCAATTAAATTATAAAAACCCAAGCTCAGGAAGTCTTGCCAAGAAGGTGAGGTCACCACACCACATCATCCTGTCATTTGAATAGTGCTCTGTCTCCTGATGGACCTCCTCTACAGATGGCAGAAAGCAGGCCCAGTTATTCCTCAAGCTTCAGAGCCATACTGGCATCTCAGATTCTCTGTGAGCCCATGATGGTAAGAATGGAGAATGGTGCCAGCCAGTTAGAGTTGGAGCCAGATACCTGCCCTAAACCTGTGTCCATATTCCATGAGGCAAACACGCCAATGTACTGTCATAGCGCCTAGGAGTAACAGTGATTATGTACTTGCCACTCTGCCAGTGAAGCTGCTCTCCATGGGCCTACCCCAGAGCCCAGGCTGTACAGCTCTGGGAATTCAACACTGCCTTTCTCAAAAGATGAAACTGATGCTGGACCCAGGTCTGATGGTTCAGAGCCCAGTTACAGACCTATATAACCAAGGTGAAGATCAAGGGGAAATGGTATATGTTCACCTGCTGTCACCCTATGGTAGGCATTGCCACCTCTGAGGGTGAACTATCAGGGGTATCACTCACCAGGAGTGTACAGACTGATGAGTGAAGGAAGGAATTGCTTAGATTTCCCACAGTGGCAATGACCTTCAAAATCCCATAGGGACCCTAAGACCCCGTGTGGGGAACACCCAATGAGATGCCCTCAAAGACCTCAGACCCTCCACCAGCAGCTGTTAACCTTTGACCCCACTGACCAGGGGGAAGACCACCAGGGAAGCAGGGTCAGTGGTGAAGGGTCAGTCAGAGAGGGCAATGGCGTTTCCAAGCGGGCCACTTCTGGGGGGTCTTGGGATGAGGAGCAGTGAGGACTGAAAGGGAGCAGAAGTGAGGTATGGGGGCACGGGGCCACATGCTGGGAGGTCACAGGAAGGAGGTACCCAAAAGCCAAAGCTATCTGTGGGGCCCTCTGAGCCTTCCATCCTCCAGCCGAACTGTTTGAAAGCAAAGTAAAAAAGAAAACGCAAAGTGGACCAACGAAGAAAGAGATGAAATGGGAAGACAAGAAGATGGAGAGGGCCAGGCAGAGCCAGGCGCTAATGAAGGATGGAGACTCAGACAGTGGCTGGCTCAGGACTGAGCGGCTGGGGCGGGGCTGGAGAAGCCAGGGAGGAGGCAGGTCCTAAGGCAAGGGGGCTGAGGCTGAGGAGTCAGGGGTGAGACACTTCCTGGGAGCTTCGGGACTCTGGAAAAGAGCAGAATAACAAACCCACGGAAGGTAGTGAACCTGCTTCGGGAACAGTGGCCCCAACCTGGACCTGAGGGTCTCCCCCCCTCTCCAACTGTGTGTCTCCCTCCCTCCCTCCCCCCCTCCTCTTTCTCTCCATCTCCCTCTATGTGTCTCTGTCTCTCTTTCCCTTCCCACCGCACCCACCATATTTGTATGTGTGTCCATCTCTGCCTTGTGTCCCCTGCTGTCCCCAGCTGATCCCTCCAGGTTGTGTGCAGGCAGGCAGGCAGGGCTCACAGACAATGCTCAAGAGAGATCACCCCAGTGTGGTGGAAGGCCTACCCTCACTGGGGGTAAGGGGCCACTCTCATCAGGCTCACACAGCCCAGCCCTGCACTAATTACAGTGCAGTATGTCGTGCTATTTTGATTCATATTTCCTGTCTGGAAAACAGGCTGCAGTGCTGGGCACGGGCCAGGACAGAGGCCAGGAGGGTAGGGCAGGAACCTGCCCATCACTGACCAGAGTCTGCTTCAGGAAATGGGAACTTTCCAGGGAGGCGGGCTGCCACGTCCCCACCCCCCCCACATTGCCAGTACTCAGGGGATGTGCTGACCCCTTGCTGTGCTAGAGCCCAGGCTTAAAATCATGTAGCGTCAAGTTCAAATCCTCCCAAGTCTCTTCCTGGCATTGGCATCAGCCCAGAGCATGTCTGTAACCTGGCAGCATCTTACACTGTGGTTAGACATACATGCCAAGTCCTCGTCACAGACCGGATTTCCTCTGGTGTCACCCTGATTCCTACGATGTTAGAGCAGGAGAAATGCCATGAGGAGAAGGCCTTTCTCTACAGAAAGCAGAGTTACATGAGAGAGTCAGCTCCCCTGTGTTAACCTTGAGGTCTGTGAGGTGTCTACTTCCTCATCTGTAAAATGGGTTTACACTAGTGCTGGCCCAGAGGGTGCTTGAGCAGACGGAGTGTGCCAGCTTGTGTGCCCAATTCAGTACAGCTCTCTTTGCCTCACCCTAGAAAAGGACCATTAGGAGGCTGGCACATGACGCAGGCCAGGTGTATCTGTGACTGTTCATGCACAGGTATGTGTCTCTGAGAAGTATGTGCACAATGACGCATGAACATATGTGAGGATGTGTGTACCATGCCCATGTGCATACAAGTGTGTGGGGGTGCTGTTCATCTCCACACCCATGTCTACATGCATATATATATGCCATGTGCATGTGTGTTTTCCTATATGTGTGACTGTATAAACATTAACCTTGCTGTAACAGGAGCTGCTTTTATGAAACACCAGTGTCCCTCGACAGATGATTGGACAGCAGATGTGGCCTTTCCACAAAGCACAACCATGTCTATTCACAGAGGCCGAGCAGTCCACGGTGTGGGCATGTGCAGAAAGCTTGATCCTGAGCGAGAGACCTGCATGGTAGAACCCCATCCAGGTGAAATGTCTAGAACAGGTAGATGTGGGGTGAAAACACACTGGTAGCTGGGGCTAGAGGCTCTCAACAATGGCCATGGGAGGCTTATGGGGGTAAAAATGTCCTAGACTTGATTCAGGATGGCCGGTACCACTTGGCAAAGTTGTCAATGGATGAGCTACGGTGAAACACGGTGATGTTTAAAACATGAGGTTTGAAGGAATAAAGTGGTGTCCCCTAGAGGGAGTCACACCCTAAGCCAGCAGTTCCCAGGCTCCAGGACACAGTTCTGTTGCTCCAGGGTTCAACCAGCCTCCTGGCCACCCCTAAGTCCTATCTGCATTACAGCTGATGGAAGCAAATGAAGCCTTTGTGTTTCTTCCGTTAGAAGAGGGAAGAAACAGCCTTTTGCCTTCCGACAAATCTTCATGGAGCTCATGTTCAAGGCCTTGCTATGTGTCTTCATTACCACACCTTCCCCATCCTCAACCGCCCTTAAAAAAGTTTAAAAAGGGAACCTGAGGCCCAGAGAGGATTGTTTCACTCTGACCCAAAGCCTGGAGACTGGCTGCATCATCTACCTTCTCAGCTGCCCTAAAGGGACCCCAAGACTTTCTGGATGGACCTGTAGACAACCATGGTTCCAGACAAGTCTTGGCTCAGACCCTCCCACCCCCGTTCTGACCCTGAAACAAGAGAAAGCACCCAGCCCTGTTATAGATACTTTTATTGATGGAAAAATGAGTCCCAGAAGACAGAGAGCATCTGGACCCTCATTTCTCCCCATATAGAATCCTTTCCTCACTTGGGGTCCTCCTCATAAACAGCACTTGGGAAATTCAAACATGTGCAGGCTCAGGTCAGAGGTCACAGATCCAAAAGCCATAGTAATCTGCCAGGAAACACTGCTTGAGATTCTCACCAGAGCCCTGAGGGGTGAACGAGAGGCTAGAGACACTGCCAAGGGAGCAGAATGAGGTCCTGAGGGGGTGAATGGAGGCCTGGGGATCTCTGTGGCAAGAGCTGATATTCCCCTTCCGAAGGGCTTATCTCTCTTAGTTACAATCCAGAACTGGATCCCATATGCCTTTCTGCGATGAAGATGTCTTTTAAGCCATGGCTTTGAACAGAATATGATATGATGCAGACTTGAAGGTGGGACCAGGCATGACTGTTAGGATGAAAATAGTACCGTCCCCTGTGCAACAAGCCAGGTGCAGAGGATTCTGGGTCCCCACACTTCCCCAGAACAGCTCACTTGGAAATTCTCATGAAGAAGAGGAAGGTGAGCTACATGGGGGGTGGGAGTAAAAGACCAGAAGGGGTAAGTGCTGACAGTGCCCCGCTGAGGGATCAGGAGGCCTGCAGAGAAACTGAGTGAGGCGCTCACCAGCACCCACAGGGAGCCTTCTCATGACCTCAGGCACTCTGCCCTCATGAGCCAGTCTTCTGGGGAAAATCAAGACCAAAAGCCCACTGAAGGAGAAGCCAGCTTTTCTTAGCACCCGGTGGGGCCACCCAGGATGATCCTGCACCTTGGGACCACCAGGCTAAGGTGTTATAGAGCAGAGGCCACTGTCGTCAGTGACTCTCTCTCTCTCTCTCTCTCTCTCTCTCTCACACACACACACACACACACACACACACACACACACACACACACACTCCTTCTACTTAAAATGTCCTGGGGTTCTTCATAAATGCCTAGGGAACCCCCCCCGAGTCAGCAGAGGGCTCTGAGCACTTTGCCTCCACTGTTTTATGAGCCTTGAAAGTCCCCCCCTCCCATGACGCTGGTGCAAAGATTCTTATTTAAGCTATAAATTGAATTAAAAATTCACATTTAATATTCAGTTATGGTGCGGTTAGGGGTTTTATGGGCGGCCGCTGCCCTTCCTATTTGCTTACAATGTTGCCCCTCATGTTGCCAAACCCTGGCTTCTTGGACTGCCAGGAGGATGCCAAGTTATTAACAATTATTACCTTTTACAGTCGTTTTTGGCCCTGGCCTGCTTTTTTGGTGGTCTCATAATTTCAAAACAGGGACCTTTGAAATCTTACCCCAAGAGCAAATGGGCTTGCGGATTACACTTCCTCCCTCCCAGTGCCCATTATGAAAGGTTGTCTGCCTTTGGCTCCCAGCGGGAGCTCCAGGCCATCTGGGGAACGGGATCTCCCAGAGGGGGACAGGACAAGTCACCCCACTCCCTGTGGATGGGAAACCTTATGCTGTGAGGACATGTGCCAGGAGTGATGTGCTCACCTGAGCTGCGTCACAACCTCAAAATATGCTGCGGCCCCATCACACCACCCTCAGGACTATCCTTAGCCCCAGACTATCTGGAGTTGTTAGCCACATTGTTAGGCTCCAGGTTCAGCACAGACTGAGTGCATGTGTGTAGGGAGACCAGAAAGAGACATCAGATATCTATCTCCCTGGTTCTCTGTCTTAGTGCGTGCGTGTGTGTGTGTGTGTGTGTGTGTGTGTGTGTGTGTGTGTGTGTATAAGTGTTTTGTCTGCACATATGTATGTGCACCATGTACATGGCTAGTAGCCAAGGAGACCAGAGAGAGTATAGGGTGTCCAGGATGGCTGTGAGCCACCATATGGGCACTGAGAATAGAGCCCAGGGCCTCTGCAAGAGTAGCAAATGCTCTTAAGTGCTGAGCTATTTCTCCTTATTTATCCAGACAGGGTCTCTCTCTCTCTCTCTCTCTCTCTCTCTCTCTCTCTCTCTCTCTCTCTCTCTCTCTCTCAACCTAGAGCTCCTCAATTCAGCTGAAGTGAGTGACCAACAAGTACCAGCAGCTTCTACTTCCTTAATGTCAGGAATAAAAGCACAAGATGTCCCACCCAGCTTTAGTGGGTGCTTGGGATTGAACTTGGGTCCTCAGAAGTGCCTGGCAGGCAGTTTATGAACTGAGCCATCTCCTCAGACCCCAAGGAGCACTACAAAGTTCTTCTTCTTCTTCTTCTTCTTCTTCTTCTTCTTCTTCTTCTTCTTCTTCTTCTTTTTCTTCTTCTTCTTTGGATTACACTGCTCTTACACAGATGCAAAGATGATTTTATGAATTTATATCTGTGGAATGTAGAAGTCATACTGTTACTCTTATATATCCAAAGCAACATATATAAATATCATATAAATGACAATTTATAGTATATTGTGTAAGTTAAAATATGGATTATAATGCATTACATTAATATTTACAGCATATTATATAACTTAAAAATGTAAATTTGGGGGCTGAAGAGATAGCTCGGTGGTTAAGAGCACTGGCTGATCTTGCAGAGGACTTGGGTTTGGTTCCTAGCACCCACATGGCAGCTCACGATCACCTGAAACTTCTGTTCCAGGGAAATCTGATGTCCTCTTCTGGTCTCCATGTATTACTCATACACACACACACACACACACACACACACACACACACACACACACACACATAAATAAGGTAAGTCCTTTTTAAAAGGCTGACTTTTCAAAACTGAGGCTCACTTCAGCATTTCCAGCCCCCACTGAATCCAGCTGTTCCAGGCTTGCATGGTCCTGGGACCTCTGCACCTTTCTGAGTGACTGTCATCCCCCGATACAACCACCCCGGAGACTCTTGAGGGCCCAGAATCTGCAAGGAGCCCAGCAATGTCCATTATTTGGAAACCCTAAAAAGACAGCTATTACTAGGACACAGTCCCCATGCCAGCAGCCACTCTACAACATTCTCACAGGCATCAGAATGGCTGAACCAGTGACAATCTGAAGACAGGAGACATCACTACTCCTGATCATGAGGACATTGCTCTACTCCACTGATTTGGATCCTTGGCCTGGTGCAGCAGAAGATCTTCAAACAGTCAAAAGACCTCCATCTTTTCCTTCCTCTTTGCTGTACCCCCTCCCACAGCAAAGGACTGTAAAGATGGCCAAGAGAATATTGAACAGCATGGACTTGGCTCAAAAGGTGCAGGCAGAAGGGTAGGAAGTTCAAGGCCATCCTCCTTGGTCATATAGTGAGCTTGAGGCCAGCCTGAGTACTGTAGCTAATATAGATGTCAGCGAGACAGGATCTAAAAGCCCAGCCTTTGGACATGTCTATGAGGAAGTTTCTAGATTAGATTGTGGGTGGCACCATTCCACAAATGAGGTTCAGTGCTAATAAAAGGGAGAAGGCAGATTGAGCACTACCCCCGTCTCTCTCTGCTTCTCCACTGCAAATGCAGACCTTGCGCTCATGCCCCCATGCCTTCCCCTCCATGATGGACCATATCCCCAAACTGTGGGTTACGATAAACCCTTCCTTCCTTAAGCTGTTTCGTCACAGCAACAGAAAAGAAACTGAGTCACTGTGTTGGCTCCTAGAAGATGGTACATCAGCCTCGGCCTCCGAGGTGCACAGCAGGTCCGTCCTCAAGGGACTGGAAAAAGCAGCCTTGCTTCACAATAAATCAAGAGGGCCTGGCCCATGCTTGCCCACATTAAAAACAGAAAAGCAAACGTGTGGCCAGCTTGAACGCTGAGCAGCAAGGCCATTTCTGGAAAGAACTGGGACAGCAATGGAGGTTTTTCAGCCCCTGAATAAAAAGTGTCCTTTGGCAGGCGATAATTACATTCAGGAAGGCAATTAAAGTTTTAATAATTTAATTACCTTCCTGCAAACCCATCAAGAGAAAATACAGAGTGAAAACATTTTTGAGGGCGGGCAGGCACAAGGAAGGTGATCAAATGCCTGAGATAGCTGGGCTCCCAGGGAGTTGACACATTAATTTTTACGGGCTGGCCGCCGTTATTAATAGGCAAAGCTAGATGGAAGTATTTTTCCACCACGGGGGACCACACCATCATTTGATCCCGGACGCTACAGCAAACACAGCCTTGGTTTCTTTCTGGACGGAAACCTTGTTTTCCTGGACCCACATTCACTTGAGGCGAGTCCAGCTTTTTGAGGCTGAGCTTCACAGAGTGAGCCCGGCTGCATTCAGGACTGCCCTTGGGGACATCAATAAGAAACCCAGAGAGGAGATCAAAGGCAGCTGCCTAGAGACCTTGGGACGGGGCTGACGTGGCCGGGCACCATGGGCAGGAGCCTCCTACAGCTGGCCTGCCCATCGTAGCTGGTCTGGGTTTCCAGTCTTAACCTCATTAGAGTCGCACCTACTACCTTCACCTAGACAAGTATTTAGTTCACGGCTCTATCGTAAAATACACACAAGGTGACATTTACCTGCTATCTGAGCAGTATAGCTCAGTGTCAGGGCCTGCAGTCACTTCCATGGAGTCCTGAGTTTTCCTGTTCCATGAACAAGCATCACTATGCAGCCTCCACTCAGCCAACCAGCTAGCTCTTCGGGTTCTGCATTCCAGCACATGGAATCTGATACACATGCATGCACACACACACACTGGAAAGGGGTCCAAGCTACCTCAGAGTTTGGTGAGGAAACACCTGCTGAGCATTTGAGAGGCAGAACAAGTGGATGCTATCCACTGGGCCTGTGAAAACCTTGTCCACAAGACAGGAGGCAGGGACGGCTGCCAACCCCATCAGGTTCTTTCTGCCCTCCTGCTGCTTTAGGGAGGTTCTAGGTGAGAAAAGAGAAACCTGAGGATTCCTAAGAAGGAGTGCAAGTGAGGTACATCAGAAGGGTCTACCCACATCAAAAGTGACCGGTGTACAGGTACTCATGGGGTCTAGATGAGACTGTTATTCACACCAGAATGCAACTGTCTACCTCTTCTGCTTTGGGGTTGTAGATGAGGCTGTTATTCACATCAGGATTTAAGTGTATGCTTCTTCTACTTCGAGGTAACATACTATGCTATCATGTGATCAAGCCAGCACATATTTAATATATTTTCTAGCAATGGGTCTTTATGATGTTTTCTTCCCTTTTTGAATACAAACACTGAAAATGATGTCTTTGTACACAAATATAACCTTTCTTTTGTTTGTTAGTTTGGTTTTACTTTTCAAAATTAGCTATGCAACCCAGCCTGAACTTCAGTTTATAACAATCCTCCTGCCTCAGCTTTCCAAGTGCTGGGATTATAGGCTTAAAGCACCTTTGAGACATTTTTTTCCTAGGGAGATGTAAATATACATCGATTCACCATAAATACAGTGTCAACAGATTCCACCCAATCTAGACTGGAAAGCCAATGGCTGAACTGGGGTCACAGGAGGCCAGGGAACTTATGGTAACTCCACTACCAAGGAACTCTATCCCTTGGCTAGAATTAAATTATACCCTTAGGAAGGTTTGGCCTCATATGTCTGGCACTGTCTTTTTTTTTTTAAGATTTATTTATTTATTATGCATACAGTTTTACAGAAGAGGGCACCAGACCTCATCATAGATGGTTGTGAGCCACCATGTGGTTTTTGCTAGGAATTGAACTCAGGTCCTCTGGAAGAACAGTCAGTGCTCTTAACCTCTGAGCCATCTCTCCAGCCCCCGTCTGGCACTGTCTTACACAGCCTCCCTGACTTCCACAAGAACGTGTTAGTGTTAGTATAAGTATTCTCGGCACTCCATGTGGTTGAGCCAACATGGCTCCCGTGGAATGTACGGAGGCACGCCCCTGGGCGTGGCTGCGTAAACCTGAGCAGCACTGTGTACAGATGCACCTCCCTAGCCGCATATGGAGGCATGCCCCTAAACATGACTACATAAACCCGTGCACACCCCTTCTCTTGAAAAGAGACACCATGCTACGGTCTCTGCTTCTCTGCTTCTGTATCCACCTGGGAACTCTCTTAAATAAACCCTTATGTGGCTTTGATAGTGTGAGTGTGTGTCTCTTCTCATGTGCAAAACCAACAGTTAGTGAGATGAGATGGCCCCGGTGACTACAGCTACCCTGATTTCAATATGGCGGTGGCCAGAGGATGGAATTCCACAGGTCACCATGAATGGGACCTGTAAGAACTGGAATGACTAGATTTACATTCCCAAAGTGCCTTCTTGCACGTGGCCTCTGTTTACTCTTTCATCAAAGGTGTGTGTGAAATCACACATTCCTGTAACTCCATAAAGCCTTCCACAATCTAGCCGCTCATGCAGCTTCCAAAATGAGACCATGTGCAGTTAGGACAGAATTAGCAGGCAACCTACTGGGAGGTGCAGGAGAGAGAGACCACAGTTTGGGCGAGCCTCCCCAGCCCCTCCTTCTAAGTGAGTATGTCAGCAGTCAACAGAATCAACGCTTTGCAAGTAGTCACAGTTGTTGAGATGAAGATGACAGCTGTATACTCAGAAGTGGTGTTCTCAGACACGAGAGATATGTGTTCCTACCTTCATTTTGAAGATGACTCAAAGACATTAAGCAGCTTACCCAAGGTTGTACAGCTAGAAAGTATAATGCTCAAATTTAAGCTCAGGCTCAGGCCTCCTGTCTGAGCTTAACCTTGATTGCTTCTTGTGAGCTGTAATATAATCTGTCTCTTTGCAGTGGGGCCTGCATCACAGGTGTGGAAGAAGTGCTTTGCTGGAAGGTCCTAGATCTCTCTGTGCCTGGCTCAACATAAAGAAGATGAACATCCCAGAGCCTTCTGGGAAAACATGGGGACATGTGCTTGCCCTGCCCACCATGCAGCCCACAGAGACCATAGAAGGAAAGTAGAATTCAAAGATTCCATATGTGTGGATGTCTGAAGTAGGACTTTTGAGACTTGGAGCCTGGTAAAAAGTCCTTCAGTCACTGGAAACTTTGTCCCTGAAGGGAATTCCTGTAGTCATCTGGGCAAATCGTTAGTTCTCAGGGGAATGTTCTATCTATCAATGGAAACCTCTCCCTGATTATCACAAAACCAGTGGCCGGATAGCACTTGCCAGGGGATCCTCACCAGAACTAGGGCCATGCTGTGTAGACTCCACCTCAAAAACTATGAGCTGCATCAACCCATTGATACCTCTTCTTTCTTTCCTTTTTTTCTTCCTGAATGTTGATGCAGGGTCCCATGGATCTTGCAGCCACCATCGCCCAGAGCTCTATATATGCTAGGCAAACACTCCACCAATGATCTGTACCCCAAATCCCTTCTTTTTAGATGTACTGCATGTCTCCCTATGTGTGGTCAGGAAGTTGACCACAGCTGATTCACAGTAGGCTTCAAGGGTATTTCTAGAGGGGGTGGGGGGGAGGTTTGATGTAGAAAGAAAATTGGGACCCCTTCCCCTTACCACAGAGCACATCAAATCTAACCCTACCTCCCAGCACCATATCTGGGCCTGAGATCTGTGAAACCATCATTCTTGTGTCCATGTCAGATCCTGAACCTTGATCCCACTCCCTGTGTTCCAGTATGCAGCTGGCTTCACACTCCGAGCAGAGGGCTCTAAGGCCCTCCCTTGACTAATGGGTTTCCCCACCGCTCTGAGGTCTGTCTGACTCACAGCCAGGGCCAGGTGCTAGGCCTGGCAGCCTCTTGGGACCAGTAGGTGAAAGATGTCAGTGGCAGCAGCAAGGACTCTGGGTATCCCTGTTCTGGGCCATCCCTCCTCCAGCTGAATGTAGAAGAGACCCAGCTGGGGCTTGCAGCTTTTCCCTGACCTTTGAGTCATCATCTGTACTGCCACTTTCTGCCCTTTGCACCTCCATCTGTGAGGAACAAGCAGAGATAAGCGAGGAGCCCTTCCCCCTCCCAACCCATCCAACAAGACAGTGTCCGAAAGAATCATGTATGGGAGATGGAGAGATGGCCCAGAGGCTAGGAGCACCTTCTGTGTAATCACCAGGTCCAGATCTCAGCACCCACGAAACAAGTCAGGCACCACATACACCTGTAACCTCAGCTCTGATGAGGGTGGAGACATCTCTAGAGCTTGCTGATCTCAGCCTATGTCAGTCCTGGGTTCAAGGAGAGCCCCTGGCTCAAAAAGGATAGGTGGAGGATCCTCAATGCCATCTTCTGACCTCCGTGAAGGCACACAGGCTTGTGCACCTAAACACATATGCATATACCCTCACAGATGTGTACACATATGAAATAAACAATGTTTACATTAGACAACACTAACCATTAGCTGAGCAAACTCTAAATGTGAAATCTCCTCCCTGGATACGCCCCTTTGTTCCCAGGCATCCAAACCACCCACTTCCTAGTAAGCTTTGACTATCAGCCTGACGCAGCCCTGAGTCAACTGAGAAGCCTCAGTTGAGAAATCGCCTGGATCAGATTGGCTTGTCAGCACACCTCTGGGGGACCAATGTCTTGTTCTGTCACCCTCCTTCGGGAGTTATCATTCATGTCCAGACCTGCTCCACTGTGACCTAATGGATGGGGTTGGGGGCGGACACAAGGCCAGTTCAGCACAATCCTCACCAGTTTTCCCAGCTTGGAGCAGGCAATGACCTTATGGTTCTCTAGAGACAGTGCTCAGCTGCAAGACCTGAACCAGCCCTACCCTAGAGCCCTCCCCGGGGAAGGTCCAGATAGGTGGAGTCATGAGTGACCACCCAGAAGGAGTCAGAGATTGGAGAGGAGCAAGGAGCCCCCAGCACACAGCTGCGATCTCAGACACAGAGAGATCAGGAGCAGACAGACAGACAGACAGACAGACAGAAGAACCCCCATTCTTGTCCTCTTCAGTTCCTCCACACCCAGTTCTGAGCTTTGGTGATGGCAGAAGCTTTCTCTCTGGTCAAATTAGTGTGAACCTGGGTACAGTCTGCCTTCATCCTAGGGCCCTGGCCTCACACACAGGCACAGATGTGAGGTGATAACAAGAAGACAGAATAAACGAGTCCCGGTTCTGAAGAAGAGGACCCAAAGGGAAGCCCCAGAAAGTCAAATGACACAAACAAGACATATTTAAAGATGTTCATGAACACCGGCTCGCCTCCACACCTTGCAGTAGGTGTGTGACTCTGACGCAAGGCCCAGAGAGCTATGAGAGCTTGATTACAGAACCAGTGCCAGCTTCCCACACCCAGGACCAGGACATCTCGAACAGCACAACTTGGCAACCACATGGATTCCAGCTCGAGGAGGAAACCTGGGTAGCCAGACCAACACAATCAAACAGTGTGGCCAAGCTGGGTGTGGTAGTTACCACCTGTAAACCCAGCCCTCACATGGCAAAGACAGAGAACTGAGATCCTGGCCAGCCTGATCTATGTGGTCATCTCCCATATCAATGAAGCAAACAATAAAATAATGATGCATGGCCTACATCCTCCATAGTAGTGACATAGACCTGGATTCCTAGCCTTACAAAGAAACATCCAACCTTCCGGGTATAAATCAAAATCACATTCCACATTCTGCTCAGAAAAAAACTCACAGACGCTCACAATGACCTGCTGGATCCCAGAGGCATTGTGCTGTGGGGAAGGAAGGAGACTGACAGGGTCGCCTACCCTATGTTTCCTCTATGTGGAGTCTGGACCAGATAGGCGAGAATGGCTCTTCTTCACTATAGTGCTTAAGCCTTAGCCATAGCAGTAAGGCGAGAAGGTGGGTACAAGGAAGGAAAGCGGTAAAGTTGCTCCTACTTGCGAACAGGATGGTCCTATACTGAGAAGAATCTAAAATCACGATTCTCAAACCTTCCACATGGTGCAACCTTTTAATACAGTTCATCATGTTATAGTGTCTCCAGCCATAAAACGAACTCATTGCTTCTTCTTGAGTGCAATTTTGCTACTGTTATAAATTGTACTGTAAATATCAGATGTGCAGGATACCTGACCCCTAGAGGGGTCATGACCCACAGGTTGAGAAGCACTAAAGATTCCATCAGCAGCCGGAGATCTGATAAACACTTTCAGCAAAGTAGCAGTTCTCATCAAAATTCCAATGATATTCTCCACAAAAACAAACATAGGAAAACGTAATCTTGACTTTCATGTGGAGGCACAGAACCAGACCGCCCATAACATGTGAGGCTGGGAGCTTTGAGCACACCCAAGGTCAGGAAGTTGTTTTCTGAACAGTAACTGTTGGCCTGCAAGGCCCCTGCAGCAGGCATTTGCTACAGAGAGAAGACACAACCTGCCTCTTGCTGAGGCATCTCTGCCACTCATGAGTGCCTCCTGACTGCGCACAAACACTTCAGAGAGAGCAGTTTGCATTCCTGGACCCTGGCCCTGAACACAGCAGCTCCTCCCAACCATATGCAAACCAAACTACTCCTGGGCATTCCCAACAGCCTTTGGAGCTGAGGAGGGTGATGATAGTGATAGCAATGGCATGTCTTATGGTAGTGGTGACAATGGTGATGATGACAATGGTTGATGGTCATAACAGAAGTGATGGTGGTGATAGCAGAGATGGAGACAACGTGAATGAGGATAATGAGAACAATGATGTGATGATGGTAATAATGAGATTGTGATCATGGTAGCGATCACAGAGATAATAGTGATGCCATGTTTTTAATGATTTATTTAAGAAAACTCTCTAAAAGTCTTGATATGGTCTATGGTTCAAGCCATCAAGAACAGCTATGTTGACCACTTTCTTTCTCATAGCAAACTCTGGTTTCAAAACTGATGCTAAGCGATGTCTCTCAACACACAGGTTGTTTGAGTTATGGCTCTTCAAAGTTATAGACAGCAGAGGCCATTTGTAAGCTGTCCCAAACCACTCAGAGGAGTAAACAGCTTCTTCAGCCACAATGCCATGTTTCAGTGAGGGTCTCACGAGAGTCTCCGACAGCGTGTCCAAGTCTTGATCTCTGTGACCCACACTGCTCTCCTCTGTACTAGCTATTTTACAGGCATGCTGTCCCACAGGGAGGTGGCAGAAACCTCCAGTAACCTCATGGCCAAACCTCACAGCTCAGCAAGTCCCAGGCACAGAGAGCCTCTCTTTTTCAAAGTTTCAGCAAAAGACCTTTCTCAATGGCCCTGCACAGGCTGCTAGGCTGTGTGACATCACCAGGCTGTCCCTGTGGCCAGAGGCTGCCACAACCATGCTAAGCAAGGAGAAAGAACTGAACTGGGAGAACACGGTCTCCCTGAAGGGGAACTCAGATGTTGCTTCTAGAAGTTGGGTGCTAAGTAAGAAAACGCAACAAGTGATCGATCATGGCACCCTTACAGCACTCAGCAGGCCAGGCCTGGCCAAGCCTGCCAGTCTCACTTTCCTGAGAGCTTACAATGTAAAGCCTGTCTGATTCCTACAAACCTAGGTAGAGCTGAAGATACTGGACTTCTGATCCAGACTACAGGGAGAGGCAGGGCTTCAGAGCCTTGGGTGAGAGAAGATAACATAGGTCTGCCTTCCAGGAAAGAGTTAACATTGAAGGGGAGGCCCCAGCATGGTGCCCAATGGGAGGAAGCCCACCCACTGCGCATGTTTAGCCAGACTTCCTGTGGGGGGCAGGAAAGACTGGGTGGCCCAGCAAGGTATGCTGGGGTGAGTCTGGTTAGTCAGAAAGGCCCAGAGCCAGTGAGCCTTGGGTCAGCTCTTGTCCCTTGGGTCCTTGGGTTGAGTTCATTCTTCTCAGCTGATATCATGAGGCATCCTGGTCTGGAGGAGAAAGGAAATGACTCCCCTGGAATATTCCATCTAGGGGTTGTTCTTCGGATCCGGAGGTCACAGGAGCTGGAGGATGGAAATAATATATGAGTGTGTGAGTATGTTGGTGTGAGAGTGCATGTGTGTGAAAATGCTTGTGTGTGACTAAATAGCATGCATGTGTGTGTGCTCCTGTGAACAAGCAGGTGTGTGAGCATGAATGTGTGTGTGGGAGAGAAAGCATGTGTGTATATGTTAGCATGCATGTGTGAGAATGTGTGTTTGTGTACACATGTGTATGTGTGAGCATGTTTGTGTGTGAGCATATGCTTGGACACATACCTGTATCCATGTGAGTGCTTGTGTGTATACATGTGTGTGAACATGTTTGTGTTCTTCTCCAACAAAAATAAATGAATAAATAAAAAGTCTAGAACAGAGTGCGAGACCCTGAACCACAAGGCTATGACCCACCTGCGATTTAGCCTCCCACAAGGAGCTGCCAATCTGCCACAGGTGACTTCTTGAGACAGATCTCTCAACAAGAGTAGGTCAACCTGGAAGTCTCATCCCTAGGAAATGTCATCATGCCAATGAATCTCTGTGCAAACACATGTTGTGGATGAAGGGTGAAACCCAGCCCTCTGCTTTGAACTCGGAGGTTCATCTCTTTCCGTTGATGCTTTCTAAACATCTGCCTGCCCTGTTTGTTTCCCAAGGGTAAACATTGTCCTGTCCTTCTAGCTGACCACTCACTGAGAGGCTCAACACCTACCCCTGAAGCAAGAATCCAAAGCCTTTTGAGTAGGAACTGTCAGATGTCCACATAGTCCACAGCAGACATAGTCAGTGTCACTCAGAAGGAGTGGACTAAGGACCTAGGGCCAAGGCATGAAGGTGGGTGTGGTCTGTGAATAGCCAGGAGCCACCTGAGAGGTGTGATTGTATCTTGCACGCACTGAACATCCTAGATTGAATTCCCACAAAGACACTCAGGACTTTAGCCTCACAACTCCTGCAGTTTTTCAGTGGTGCCTTTCAGCCTAGAAAATTGACCACTATTGGTGGAGGGGGTTTACAAAGCATGCGCATGCGCACACATAGGCATCACAAATAACCCTCTGTAGCAGCTGAGCAGGGTGGACAGGAGATGACACTCATGTCTGAGGATTGTTGCCCCTAGAACGCAGTGAGGCAAGGTCGGAAGCCGTGTGGAGGTCCCAGGGGCTGATTAGAACCATTTGTGGGGTCAGCACGAGGCAGGCCTGCGAGCTGAGAGTGAGGACAATGTCGGCTCTGTTCTGCTCCAGAGCAGATGCCAACGCTGCCTTTGACTTTACAGCTTTTTCTTGGCTGTGCGGGTGAAAGAGCTGATTAAAAACGGGCTGCTGGATGCTCGACAGCCTCCCGGAATGTGGTACAGGACGCGCCAGGCCCGGGCCATAATCCTTGCTGGCTCCAGCCCGCACGGAAAATGTGCAACCCGCTTGTCCAGCCTCGAAGGCTAGAGGCTCAGGAGCTGCCCACACTCCCTGGGCCTCCTGCCAGCTCGGACCCAGGGCTCAGACCTTGTTAGTACTGAACAGTAAGGCACCTCCAGCCTTCCTGGGACTGATGAACCCTCAGCACCCAATGGACCGTCCCCCCCCCCCCAGGTCTACATGCTGAGCTGCAGAAGCCTGGTGTAGGTAAAACCCAGTAAGCCCAGGGCGTTGGGTTTCAGAGACAGTCACTGTGTGGTCTGTGCCGAGTGCCAAGACTTTCCAACCATACATTTGGACAGCGGTTACTCAAGTTTGGGTAAGAAAACACTTACCCAATTTCCGAGCAGACTGTGGAGTAAGGGGCCTGTACCAGACACAAGCATCGCAGTGCACTTCCCAGAAGCGTGGCCCTGGCCACGTATGTCCACGGGGCTTATGGGGCAGCGGCCACGCCTGGCCCTGTGCCCCATCCACGAGATGGCAAACTCCCTGGAGCCTTGCTGAGACATCTACAAAACCGGTTCCCTGCCAGAAGGTCGAGGCTCCCGAGAGGAAGCTGGAATGCTGATTGGAAAATGAAAACACTTCGTTATGAGGAGCCAGAGGAGACTGGAAATGCCAAAGCTGGAAGGAGCTTTGGAGAGGGGCGAGCTCGGGTCTCCAGGCCTCTGAAGCCTTGTCCATAAAATGAGGGAGGCAAGCCCAGGCCACCCAAGGTGTTAGTGGCTCAGCTGGCCTCAGACCTCTGACCCCATGCAGGGCCACCTTCCATGTCAGGCCTCAACTTAGACAGAGCCCAGGGAGCTGCCTCTAGGAATGTGAACACATGTGCTCCTCACAGAGGGAGGGACCAGCCCATACAAGGGCACAATCCCACCTTTTCTTCACAGGGTACCAGAAATGGGGCTGAGTCCGGAGCTCTGCTGACTAAGACTCCTGTGTACATAACACATAAAGTCTGCTGCATGATCAGCATGTCATATTCTATTGGAAAGAAGAAAGGAAGAGAGGAAAGAGAAAAAGGAGAGAGGAAGAAACAACCACTGTGACAGTGTGTATATGTATGTATGATGTTTACTGAGGCTCTGCCTCACCCCATTCCTGGCCACCAACATGCCACCTTGTTCCAGCCGCTGGGAATATGAAGATGCCCAGGTGTAACCCCTAAAGATGTTACCAGGTGTGGAAGACATTGGAAACCAGATAATCCTCTTCTTTTCCCACACGATGGATGGGGCATGTGCTCACTTCCCCAAAGCTCAGTGACCAACAGACTAACAGAAACCCAAAACTAGCTGGTTGGTAGATGATGCTGACTAGTTGTTTGGTTGGACAGCTGACTAATCACTGCTTATTACTGGTTTGGATGGCTATGGTTTATGGATCTGTTAACTAATTTTGTGGGTTGTTGGCAGGTGGGTGGATGCTTGGTTAGTCGACCAGCTGGTTGGTGAGTTGGTTTGGTTAGTCGGCTGGTTACTTAATTGGTTGGTTGTTTTGGTTTGGTTAGTCAGCTGGTTGGTTAGTTGGTAGGTTACTTGGTTAGTTTATTGGATGGTTGGTTTGTTGGTCAGTTGGTTGGTTAATTGATTGGTTGGTTGGTTGTTGGCTAGGTAAACCCAGATTAAACCAACATAGAAGATGGGACTTTGGAGTTGAAAGTCAAAGAGACCACTCCTATCTCTGCTACTTCAACATTCTGTGGTCATGAGACAGTCCCTTTATGGCCTTTATCAACAGATAAAAGTGTTCACTGCAGAAGCCTGGTAATCGGAGTTTGATCTCTAGAGCCCATGTAAAGATAAAAAATATACCAAACTCCATACAGTTGTCTCTGATCTCCACACACATCATGCACACGTTTCCATCCATGATGATGATGATGATAAATTTAAATGTTTAGGGAAAAAAGCCCCTTCTGGAAGAATGGTTAGGAAGAGGACAGAGCTCCGCTAGAGTAAAAAGAGACAAGAGAAGGTAGTTGAGTGAATATGATCAAAATAATGTCATAATAAAACCCATTAGTATGCATTATTGTTATGTAATAATAAAATGAATACATAAATCTCTTTAGTCAGGCATCATAGTTCATGCCAGTAATTCCAGAAGTCTAGAGGCTAAAGCAGGAGGATGAGCATGAGATCAAGGTCAGCTTGAGCTACAGAAAGAGACTCATCCCGTCACATTGGTTCCCTCCAATCTCCAGGTTCCCCACTGCACAGGAGGTTTGTGTCAAATGCTCCACAAGTAGCATACACAAAGAACAAAAGTGCACTCTGTGTCAGGTGTTGTCATCTGCTCAGCATGGGTGAAGACTCAATCTATAATGTGTAAGGCACGCTTGCCAAGAGCCCACCGGGCACCCCTTGGACACTCTACACATGGTTTCCATGTAAGTCCAGTGGTCCCCGTGAAGGACTATGGATCACGCCAACTATTGCATGACAAGAACCATCCTGAGACTCATGAGGTGTAAAGAAAACATTTGAGGGGTTTTAAATTCTATGGAATTTAGGGTAGGAGGCAGCCACCCGGGATAGGAACCAGCTCAGAATGCCAGCTCTTAAGGAGAGAAGCTCCAGGAACATTTTAGACTTTGTGAAACACAGCCACACTCAGAATAAGAATGGTGACTGTAGTGCCAGGACTTGAGAGGTGGAAACAGAAGGATCAATAGTTCAAAGTCATTCTTGTCTAGACAGCAAGTTCAAGGCCAGCTCGGGGAACATGAGACCCTGTCTCAAAACAAACAAACAAAAAAAGCATTCTCACATCTCATGCTCACAAAGGTCATATTACATTTTCTATCCATTTCCAGATGAGGTAACACCCTCAGGCTCTAGCAAACCTTGGGTTACTAGAGGCTGAAAGCCCTCTTTTCCAGTGCTGAGGAACACTCCCAGAGTTCTGAGCCAAACCCATGTATTGAGCACAAACCTTGTATCCCAGAACATCTCTGAACTGATGTCCCATAATTTAGCCAGGGAGATGAGTGTCTGTGACCATGTGTATAACAAAGCTACTGCTAAAACACAGATGTGTCCAAAGCCATTTCTTTTCTAATTTCTCATTTAAAAATCCAGAAGACACTGGATGGTGGTGGCGTATACTTTTAATCCCAGCATATGGGAGGCAGAGGCAGGCAGATCTCTGTGAGTTCAAAGCCAGCCTGGTTTACAGAGCAAGTTTCAGAACAACCAGAACTACACACACACACACACACACACACACACACACACACACACACACGCACAATTTTTTTCCAAAGATCAATAAATAAATAATAAAATAAATATTCCAAAGAACTACAAATGCAACATGCAATTTTGGATACATCATACAACTCTGGAAAGTGTCATAGCATCAGGGTTTTGAGCTCTTACGAGGTGGGCTCAGCTCTCACACACCTGGGTGACAAATGATCAACCCAACCTCATTACTCCAAGATGCTGAGAAATAGAGATGGCTTCCTCCTGGCTCCTGGACATGTCTGACTTTTTGTAGTGAAATTGTTTCACTTGCTCATCCCGTCACTCTCCTACATGTTCCTTCCTTATTTTGTTGGTAGGTTAGACAAAACAATGGAGAAAATCAATGAATCAGAGGATGAAACTAGAGAATCCTACAGAATGCTGCACAAAAAACACAGATTAACACCCCCTCCAAGGGAAAAAAAATAGGTAGAAAACACGCAAGGGAGTTTGAGACATAAGACACAATTAGTAGTTCTAGCATGTGCCCCAAAACATTCATAAGAAATAAGACAGATTGAGAAAGATGTTTTTAAATAAATTAAATTCTAAAGTGTTTCCACAACCCAGGAAGATCATGAGTATTCAGACTAAAGGAGCATACTGACCCACACGCAGTTTGGGATGCAAGGATGGATGATGGATGACTGAATCATGGATTGATGGAGCCTAGACAAATGCAGGGATAGATGACGGGCAGATGGATGGATGGGCGGGAGGGTAGACTGTGGATAGATGTAAAGATGAACAACTTGAGAAAAGACTTTCTAGGGATGGAGAGATGACTTAATGGTTAAAAATTCTGACTGTTCTTCCAGACCCAAGTTTGATTCCCAGCACCCACATGGCAGCTCACAATTATCTATAACTCCAGTCCCAGGGAATGTTACACGCTCTTTTGATTTTCTCAGACACTGGGCACACTAATGTGGTACACAGGCATACATGCAAACAAAACACCCATGCACATTAAATAGAGATTGATAGATAGATAGACAGACAGACAGACAGACAGACAGACAGATAGATAGATAGATAGATAGACAGATAGATAGATGTTTTTAAATAGAAAGACACTCTAGTTTTAAACCATTTGGAAACCAATATGGGGAAATTGCTAAATAAATTGATGAAGATTTTAAAATGAGAGACTAATCATAAAAGTTAATAAATTTAAGGATGCTGAAAAGAAGGCAATGCTGTCCCCATGAGGGACTTTTTAGTGGTAGGTGGATGTAAGAACATAAAGACCTGAGAGTGCCGAGTTCCTTCAAATTGCCCTTGAAAGAAAATAATCATCCCATAGTGTCCAAACAACTAAAGAATATTTGTCATTATTGACATGATCACCCCCAACAGCAGCATCACCATTGGAATCATCATAACCATCTTTACCATCAGCATCATTATCATGACCACCATTGCCATCATCACATCATGACCATCACCATCATCATTCTCATCGTTATCACTCCTAGAAATCACTGCTGTGAACATTACCAAGCACATTTAATTTCATTCATTTTTCCTGCATCCACTCATTTCATCCTCATGAGACCTACGGGGCCACAGACAGAATCACTGTTACCATTTTGCAGATGAAAAGCTGAAAAGTCACAAAACTTGATGGCTATCCCACAGCTAAAAATTCCTAGCTCATTGCCAGTGAGGACTGCCCATACCCTCTGTCCTGCCTTCTGTCTCCTGCTGAGTTCATGGTGTCAACTCCACTGTTTTGCAAAGGGCCTTTACTGTACCTGGAGCCAAACACATTCATCAGCGCCATTCACAGGGCTTTATGAAGACCCAGTATGCCCCAGAGCTTGTCCAAGACCCTGAGTTAGATCTTGCATGGCTCATTTCGTCACACACTGATGGGAAATGCCAGGGAAAACATTTATAAGTTTAAAAACACAAACAAGCATATTAAAAACTTTCCAAGGTGTCCATTATAGAAAGCATGGGTGTGAGGGCACACTGAGCCTGGTGGAAAGGGAAGGCCCAGAGAGACGTGAAGGGGGGCCCCTCCCCCGCCCCCCCCCTCAGTTCCCTGGAAAACTGTTTTCACAGGTGGAAAGTGACTGCATTTCAATCGGGATCAAATCCCAGCAGCCCTGGCAGCCCTCACAAGCGCCCACGCAGAGCAGAGCTGGTTTGGCTAACTTCCCACCATATAGCCCATTTCTGCAGGTCTCTGGATGTTTAAAAAAAAAATCCTCAACTGAAACCCAAATGCATCAGCTTGCTCCTGCCCAGTACTTGGGAGGGTGTCTCACAGTTTACCCTGCATGTCTTCAATGCACTATTTTTAAATACTGCATACTTAATAATTATGATGCCATATGTAAAATTCTTACAAAGTCCCAATCTACAGAATCACAGCAATACCACACCTCTGACAAAGCATACAGAACACAGACAGCAGTGGACAGACTCGGTCCTCTAAACCATGAGGTAATCTGCTCCTCAGAGACCCTGTCCCTGTTCTAGCAGTCACTCAGCTGTCCTGATGATATGGAAACTTAAAAATCAACGGCAGCTAAAGGTTCCAGGTATTCTGAAGCCTATCTCCAATGAGAAAGACCTTAGACTGCCTTTAAAAACCAGTAAGTGCTGCTACAAGCCAAGGTCCTGCTCAAGTCACCTTGCATGTACATACATACATACACATACATGTATATTACATATGTATGTATATATATACATGTATACATACATACACATACATGTATATCATATATGTGTGTGTGTATATATATATATACATACATACACACACACATACACACATATATATATGGCTCAAGAGCCTGAGAGCCACCCTTACAGACTGAAGCACAGAGAGGTTAAGCAAGTTGCCCAAAGATGCACAGGCAACAGATGAAAGGGCCAGAATTTGAACCAGCGTGAAGCCTGGGAGATGGTAGAAGAGGCTGAATCCTGCTATGTACCCCAATGTAGTAAGAAGTTTCTGGCCTGGACTTTCCAGCCTGACCCTGTGGCCCAGACCTGCAGACTTGCAGACCTGCAGTCTTACAGAAACACACAGACGCTTATATTAATTTTACACTGATTGACCTAGGGTCCAGCCATATAACTTACTCAAATCCCTGTATTTTTCTGCATGGCCTTATCTTCTTTTTTCCAAATTTTCTGAGAGAGGACCATGTCGGAGCCTGAACAGGGGCAGTCCAGATAAGCATTGGTTATATCTTATCTGAAATCAACCTGCAGCAAAGGGGCAGAAAACGAGATGGCAGTCACCACTGAGGCTCCTGCCAACTACAGGTGACACAAACCGCTCATAAAACCAATGAAATGTCGTTATTTTACAGTAAATTAAATGCTTTGAGAAAATGTAGGCAGGGAGAAGAGGGTCAGCGGGAGAGGTGACAGAGTCAAAATCAACAAATACAATAGCATACATCGCAAAGCAGCAGAATCTTCCATGTCACAGAAGGAAAGGGGAGCGGATAAGGGGAAGTGTGCTCAAAGTGTGTCAAACACGTGTGAATAGGACCTTATACAACCCTATGTAATAAAAACGATTTTTGATGTACGTGTGTTCTAGTAAACATGCACACACACACATCACACACCAAAAAGGGAAATATAAAGAAACCTATCATTTTATACATGTACTAAAAATAACAATGAATTGTTTTCAGTGCCTTACTTAAGCTAGCTATTTATTCTATCATCAATATTCTTAAAATGCCACTAAAAGCCCAAGACTCTTCTATCTTTGGTATAACTGAAGAGGACCATAGTGAGATCCACACCATCATCACTGCTAACACAGAGGACCAGAGTGAGATCCAACACCATAACTGCTAACACAGAAGACCACAGTGAGATCTACACCATTGCTGCTAACACAGAAGACCACAGTGAGATCCACTCCATCATCACTGCTAACACAGAGGACCAGAGTGAGATCTAACACCATCACTGCTAACACAGAGGACCACAGTGAGATCCACACCATAACTGCTAACACAGAGGACCACGGTGAGATCCACACCATCATCACTGCTAACACTAGGAACCAGAAGGTGAAGCCACAGCTTCTCATCCCAGCACCACCCAGAGCAAAGAGACAGGACATTATGCCAGAGGTCTGACAGGAGCTCTCACAGGCATGGCACGTGTTCCTATTACAGATTAGCAGCAGATGAGAGAAGGAAGGGGAAGGGGAGAGAGAGAGAGTGAGCGATTGACCCTGCTCAGTTGTGAGGACCACGGGGCAGTGGGGTCAGGGTGACAAATGGGGTTTCCAGTAAATCTGAATGGCTGACATAGAAGAGTCCCCCTAAAAGAATGATCCAGGCCTATCTTTCCAAAACTAGAAAGTGCCTGGAAGGTGAGCACTCCCCTAACACATGGCGGGCCTCGGCCTCCTCAGCAGGAATCCTTCTCTAAGCAGGTTGGATTCTTGCAAATGCTCCAAGAAAGTCCCAAATTCCATCTGCGTAACCCCAGACCAGGGACCCTAATGGGACAGGCGGTTTCCATTTCCCCCAGCCTCGTACTTCTCCAAACAGGACAGGAAGATGAGTATTCTTCAAAGAATTCTTCATGTTCATACGAAAAGGCAGATTCCCATCTGCCTGGAGGTTGCTTTTGGGCCAAAGCCACAGAGATCATGGAGTGCCTTTGGATGCTCTGATGAGCTCCTGGCCGCCCAGTTTCACCCCAGCAAGGAGGAGGCCAGCCCCACTTTGTAGAGCCCCAGTCCCAGCCTGGGCTTTGCTCCCTACTCCCTGAAGCTCACTGGGACCTGCAGCATCTGGCAGACTGCCCACTCGAGGGGCTGGCGGGTCTGCAAAACTCACATCTGCTGCCCTGGCCACAGTGATCTATGTTCCCACCGCCAAGGCCTGCGGTGCCAGCCCCACATCGAGAGCAGGATTGTGGTGGTCTGTCTGTGTTTGTTGAAATTGGGCCTAGAGCAAGGGCCTCGCCGGCGAGACTCCCTGGAATGTGTGCAAGCCCTGTGCAGCCAGCTCTGTCAGCAAGCTCAGGAAATGGCTGCAGGGCTGGACCAACACAGGCTCCCCCAGAACACACCATCAGGAGGGGACCGAGGGACATACACAACTGTCAAGACAGAGATGCCTTTTGTGTGGACACCATTACCCTATCCTCTCTGGGTTGGCTGTGTGAGGCCCTGACTTATCTGGACCAAGTAGAAAATCAAATAGGAAAGTAGAATTTTTTTCATCTGACTCACAGCATTTTTCAGAAGGAAAACTAAAGCATGCTGTGTAGTTTGAGGCTGTTAGCATGGACTCTGAACCCTGGTGTTAATGTAAGAACACCGATGCATTAGTAATATAGAAGATATATGGCCTGCATTTATATCTGTGGACCACAGGCCTGCAGAGGCCAGAAGATGATGCTGGATCCCTGGAAGTGGAGTTAGAGACAGTTGTGAGCCGCCAGGTGGGTGCTAGGAATCAAACCTGGGTCCTTTGAAAGAGCAGCCAGTGCTTCTAACTGCTGAGCCATTTTTCCAGCCTATTGTATAATTTCCAAATGAGGCTGTCCACGTCCACATGACTTACCGGCAGGGGTCTCAGCACCGGCTGAGGGCAGAGTGATGGCGATGTCCTCTAGGAGAGAGGCATGAGGGAGGACATATACCTTCACAAAAGAGCATCTTAGACACAGGACCGTAGACTACAGGAGGGGAGCTCAAGCACACCGGAAGGTAAAGAGCAGACACTCCCCAAGGGTTTTCTTTTTTTTTTTTGCCTTGGTGTTTTGCCTGGAACTGGAACTACAGACAGTTGTGAGCTGCCATGTGGGTGCTGGGAATCGAACCCGGGTCCTCTGGAAGAGCAGATGGTGCTCTTAACCGCTGAGCCATCTCTCCAGCCCCCCCAAGGGTTTCCTAACAGAGGTGGAAGCTCGGTTTCCCAGCGTAAAATGCAAAGCATGGCTGGCAGAAAAACCTCGGCTCGCTTCCACTCTGTGGATCTGAGGGCCATCCCCAGCAGCTCTGGTGGATGCTCCCGAGAGCCACTGAGGCTGGATGCAGCAGGGCTCACGAAGTGAGGAGCAGAGGCCACACCTGTATGTGACATCTGTGGTTCATTAGACTCTCAAAATGGAACCAAGGGGCACTCATGGTAGGGTAGAAAGAGCAAGACAAGGATTGAGCCCGGGCAGAGGTTGCTAGCCTGAGAGCCAAGGGTTTCAGAATGCTCAAGATGTCAGAGGACCAACTGGGCTGGGCCCCAACGTCTGCTCTGAAAATGGTTTGATTTCTTTTTTGGAGGGGAGGGTGTCTGTGTGGCTCTGGCTGTCCAGGAACTTTGTAGATCAAGCTGGCCTCCAACTCACAGAGATCTGTCTGCCTCTGCCCCCTGAGTGTTGGGAGTAAAGGTGTGGACCACCACTGCCTGGCCTGCTTTGATTTTGTAATGTCCTCGAGTGTGTAAAGAGGGAGTATTGTCCACTCCTTACGTTGGTCAGTGTGGAAGAAGGGAGTGTATGTCAGGCAGCTGTGTCCATCTGCCATGTAACAAATCATTCTTCCACATCTGCTGTAGCTTATGGCACCACTGGGCAGCAGCACAGCAGCATTCAGTCTCTTTCTCTCTCCCTCTTCCCCCCCCCCCCCGCCCGTATGACTTGCCCCTCTGACAGGCAAGGTTGGGTACAGAAGACTCACAGGCCCTCTCAGGAGGGCACCAGTGCTGTGCCCTTTGCTTCGGTTGTATAAGAAGCCACAGGTCCATCCCAGACTCAGGGGAGGGGCCTGAGCTCTGGTGAGGAGGAAGCCACCTCACATAAGTGCTGGGACAGGAGCTAACACCAGATGCGTTCCATGGCTGGTTGAGTACTAACTCCTTTCTGGTGCTACTTGTTTGTTTGCAAGATATTTGCTGCCTGGAGGGAGAAGGGTCCTTCACAGTGACACTGTGTCCCAACAGCTAAGGGACAATTCCGGTATATTAAAGGACTGTGTAGATTACCATGGCCAGAGTGCAGTAGGCATTTAGTGCAGTAGATACCCTCCCTGGCCAGGAGCTCACCAGGCTAGACTGGCTGGCCACTGAGCCCCAGAGACCTCCCATCTCAGTCTCCCTCCACAGCACTGGGTTATAAGTGCACACCTCCAAGCCCAGCTTTTACACACAGCTATGGATCAAACTCACAAGTCCTTATGCCCCTGAAGCAAGCGTTTTACCCTCTGAGCTATGACCCCAGCCCATCAGCAGGGCCAGGACATGGCCTGCCTCCCTATCTGCAAAAGGACATTTGTCTGGAGCCCCTCAGATGCAGCCAAGCTCCTAGGAACATATTGACACGGGCTCTCACACGAGCATGCCAACACACATGTGCAGCAACACCCACTGAAGCCGAATGTGGACTAGCAAAGACTCAGAGAGTTTGCCCCAAGGGAACGACGGTTCGTGAGCTACAGTGCAGCCATAGAACACCGCAGAGTTGAGAAGAAGGTGAGCGCTCTGACATGAAAGGCTGCGGCTCATGGCGAGTGAGGAGAGCAGACTGCAGACCCTCGAGCCTCATCTAATCCCATTTGTGTAAGAAAGCATAAATACGTGCGATTGTTTATATAGACTTTGGAAGTTCTGGACACAGTGACATGAGACTCTTCAGCAGTCATTCTGAGAAGCATCAGCCTTACTGTTTTGTTTCCATCGCTTGAATTGTTTCCAAAAGCGGTGTGCTCCGGGCGAGTAAACGTACCCTTCCTCTGCTTTCTGTTATGGAAAAAGTCAAATGTATGCCACAAGTGAGGAACCCCACCGTTCCCATCCCCAGATTTAAAACCATGGGCTCACATCCAAGCCTGCTTCTCCACCCTGCCCTCCCAGCCCCAACCCTTCAGCACACCCCAAAATCACATCATGTCCCAGTAACAGAAAGAATCTAGTGGGTGTCCAGATTTCCCATCCCTTGTTACATTGTAAATTATTTTGTAACAGTTTGCATCCACCAGAATTCAAATAAGATCTACACACTGCAAATGTGTTTTTCTTGGGTTTGGTTTATTTGTGTATGATCTGTGTGTTCATGAGTGGGGATGTGCCCGGTGAACGGGGGTGCATGCATGTACCATGACCCATGTTTGGAGGTCAGAGGGCAACTTTCTGGAGGCGGTACTCACTTTTGGCCACGGGGGTTCTTGGGAAGGGGTAGATAACTCAATTATTTATCCAGCAGTCAGTCAGACCCCTCCCACTGCTCCATAGCTTTGTGATTATGAGCAGTTTACTTGTCATCCATGATACCCTGGCCACCAAAGCTGCCCCCATCTGTATTATGTAGTGATGGCCAAGCCTGAGGGCTACTGCATACAGTCTGTCAACCTACAGCATAGAAGGTTCAGGGCTAATGGCAGAGGGTGGCACTGTCTGCCCTGCTGTGACCATCAGTGTCTCAGAAGCCCTAGGAAAACCATTCATTTTTACTCCATGCAAGTTTCCTAAACTACCAAGACTAGAGAGTACCACCAGCCCTCAGTGAGACCTCTGTGGCTACAAGTGTCTCAGAGCTCCTACATGGTGATTACAGGCAGGCTACATTATCTCTGTATCTGGCAAAGATAACCAAATACTTAGGCCAAGCTCCGCCACTCAACTCCTCTGTGTCAAATTTACACAAAATGTTTCCAGGCTTTGGCTTGTCTTCGTCACTTTCGTGATGGTTGTTGACAAAATAAGGCAGGGAAAGGGAGGGGATTTTATTCAGGCACAAGCTGCCGTGGTAGGGAATACAGCCGGGGAGCAGGAGGCTGTTGGTCACACTGAGTCTGTAGTCAGAAAGCCCAGAGAGATGAATGTGGCGCTCAAAGCATGCTCTCCTCTGTGCAGCTCAGGATCCCACCTGGAGAATGAGTTTCTGGTCTGTCCGGCCTGTGGTCCACCTGCAGGCCTGCAGACCTGTAGACTCACAGACCCACAGTCCCACAGAAACACACAGAAACTTATATTAACTACATTCTGCTTGGCCTATGGCTCAGGAATATTGCTAGGTAGCTCTTGCATCTTAATTCAATCCATTTCTGTTAATGTGTCTTACTGTGTGGTCCATGGCTTACCTATTTCTTTACATCTTGCTTCTTGGGTGCCTAGATGGCTTCTCTCTTGACTCTGCCTTCCTTCCTTCTATGCTCAGATTTCCCACCTCCTTCTAAAATGCCATACCATAATAAGCTCAAACAGTCCCTTTATTAACTAATGATATTCACAGCATACAGAAAGACATCCCACATCACTCACCCACAGGACAGTGCTACCCACATGTAGGCTGGGTCCCTCCTCCTCAGTTAAACTTCCCAGAACTATCCTCATAGACAGATGGAGGGTATGTTTCCATGGTGATTTTAAATTCAGTTCTATTGGTTAGTTCTTATTATCAGCGAGACACAACTGAGCCTCTTGAGAAGACACATTAACTGATAGTTGCTTCCATCAACTATTGGATCATCAATGATCTGTATCTATACCTATGAGGACTTATCTCAACTGATAATTAATACGAAAGGGCCCAGCCCACTGTAAATAGTACCATTACTGGGCAAGTGGGCCTGGGCTGTATAAGGAAGCTAGCCGAGCAAGCCAGTAAGCAGCATTCCTCCATGGCCCCTGCCTCGGTTCCTGGCTCGGACTTCTCTCAATAACCTGGAAACGCAATTTGAAATAGAGCTCTCTTCTCCCATGTTACCTTTGGGCATTGTGTTCACCACAGCAACAGACAGCAAACCCCATGCCAGTCAAATTAACAGGAATGAACCGTACATTGTCTTTAAAGATCTGAGTGCTACAGATGAAGGTGTGTGGTTGGTCAACGTAATTATGAGAGAGTCATATGTGGGGCATCAGGGACGGTGGCTTGATTCACCACATGACCTGGTGACAAACACATGGCTAATCATAGGTTCTCAAGACCTGGACCTTCTCACAGGAAATAATCCGGGACCCTACACTTGAAAGGTGCTTTGAACTAAGAAAGGATTGAGCAGTAATGGGGTCCTGTGGGGAAGGCAAGCCAGTGACCACCCCACCCACACATTAGCTACTAGCCACCATGGGCCTCACGCCCTGGAGATCCGGTTAATGGCAGCCATTCTGGGAGCACACAGTGTGTTCTCTCTATTCCCCCAGCACAGCTTCTTTCTTCTAGTCCTTCCAGCCTCTGATGCAAGCTAGCTCTCTACCTTCTAGTGAGGAGACCACCTGCCCATGAGTCCATTCTCAGGGTGGCAGAGGAGAATGTGGACCCAATCAGAAGCCTTCTCTGAGTGCTTTCATGGTCCTTAGGCCGGAGTGTCCCACAGCATTCCATACTACTGTCAGACAAGAGAAACGTGGAGGGGTTATAAGGGCCTTCTGCCTATGGGCCGAAGAAGTTATTCAGGGCAGGATCCAGGGAGAAAGGGGTGGCAGGAAAGAGGGAGGGAGGAAAGGAAGAAGAAAATGGGTAGAAGGGAGAGGAGAAAGATCTTTCTTTCTTTCTTTCTTTTTTAAACTTTATTTATTTGCCTTGGTGTTTGCCTGGAACTGGAACTACAGACAGTTGTTAGCTGCCATGTGGGTGCTGGGAATCGAACCCGGTCCTCTGGAAGAACAGAGGGTGCTCTTAACCGCTGAGCCATCTCTCCAGCCCCAGGAGAGGAGAAAGAACAAGGAGGAGAACAGTGGGAACGAAACAGATGAGTGGAAATGAGCACCAGCCAGAGTCAGGGTAACTGAGCTATCGCAAGCAGCGGGTGACCTCCCTCTCTCCTGAGGTCTGGACTTCAGTGGAGCTGCGGAGGCAGGGACACAGGGGGTCGGTCCCCCATCAGATTCTAGCAGCTGGCCAAGCACAGCCACTGCCTTGTAAATGGGAGCTGTGTTGGAAACAAATTTGTGCTTCTGTGTGGGTTGAGGCACGAGGTGCCTCTCCCCGCCCCCACCCTGACCCACCCAGCACCTGTCAGGAAACACTGACCCCATTGCAGAGCTCAGCTTTACACGGACTCTGTCTAACACCTTGTAAAGAAGGCCACTGGTGCACGAGATTAAAGGGCGCCATTAAGTAGGTTGTTTTATTTCTTCTGAGACCGAAGGCGGGCTAAAACTGTGCAAGGAAACATCACCCAGTTGTTTACTCTCTGTTACCAGGCACTGTGAGGTGCCCCCAGAGGCACCCCAGGAGGGTCACGGTGGTGGTTTATAAGGTGTAACTGTTGGGGGGCAGCCAGCACCAGCCTGCAGGGAAGCTGGGGCAGTCACATGGGTCAGCATGGAAAGTCAGCACCAATAAAAGCTCACAGCACCCCAGCCCAATGGGACCCTGAAGGAGGTCTGCTTGGCTCTCAAGTCCTGCATGGAATGTATGTCAGGACCCTGGCCACTTACACTACTGTGTTCCTGCATGGAGACCCTCAAGGATCTCAGGCTGGCTAGGGAGAGCTGTGCCTGCCATTCTGGTCACCGGGCGGGGGGGGGGGGGGTGAAAGCAGGG
>PVIH01017547.1:0-41437 GCA_004025045.1 Sigmodon hispidus
TGCTATAGCATGCTAGGGCGCATGCTAACACTCAGCTATGGGGTTACATGCTATAGCATACTAGGGCGCATGCTAACACTCAGCTATGGGGTTACATGTTATAGTATACTTGGGTGTGTGCTAACACTCAGCTATGGGGTTACATGCTATAGTATACTAGGGCGTGTGCTAACACTCAGCTATGGGGTTACATGCTATAATATGCTAGGGTGCATGCTAACACTCAGCTATGGGGTTACATGCTATAGTATGCTAGGGCGTGTGCTAACACTCAGCTATGGGGTTACATGCTATAATATGCTAGGGTGCATGCTAACACTCAGCTATGGGGTTACATGCTATAGTATATACTAGGGCATTTGCTAACACTCAGCTATGTGGTTACATGCTATAGTATACTAGGGCGTGTGCTAACACTCAGCTATGGGATTACATGCTATAGCATGCTTGGGCATGTGCTAACACTCAGCTATGTGATCTGTGTTTTTCTTTAATAACAAATTCTTTGTTCTCTACTTAAACCTTTACCCATCCTTTGTTACTTAACCTTTCTTCTTCAAGCTCATTGACAGATTTTTCCCATTTTAACAGATACTCTGTACAATATGAGTCTCAGATTGTGCCATATATAGTTGTTGACTGATAAGTATTATAATGAGTGAAAGCGTATTCCTAAGATATTGGATGTCTTAATGCCATATCAAAATTAATAAGTATGGGATGTATACATTCATTCCTTCCCTAGGTTAATCAACTTCAAGGCATCCCTAAGCTCCTACAGCTGCTCAAAGTTCAGAATGAAGATGTTCAGCGGGCTGTGTGTGGGGCCTTGAGAAACTTGGTATTTGAAGACAATGACAACAAGTTGGAGGTAGCTGAACTGAATGGAGTACCTCGCCTACTCCAGGTGCTGAAGCAAACCAGAGACTTGGAGGCAAAAAAGCAAATAACAGGTATTTCCTGCTAATCAGTAAGAGCCCAACAATGCAGTGTCCAGCCAGGTGCTTTATGTCATGTGTTTTTCTTAAGTTTCCTGGAATGGGTAATGAATAGGATTATTGATCTATGCCACTGTGGCTTATATCCAGAATCTGAAACTTCTTTCTTTTGGAGAAAATATTCTGAAGTTTTTTTCTTAATATTTTAAATTTGAAACTGTATACCACCGGTTGTAGTGGCACACGCCGGTAGGATTTGCTGAAGAAACTGTATACCTACTGTGACTACATGTTTTTAGAACAACCTTTGACAAGATTGACTATGTGCAAGTTCTATTTAACTTCACTCATAGCCAACTTTGTGGTTTGGGAATGTGTGGTAATATGATATCCTGGGTATGGCAAACATTCTAAAGGAAAATGAGAAGAAGCATGTCCAAATGTTGATTCAAGAATCAGTGTTATGAGCTGTGAGGGGAGTGAAGTAGAGAGGCACATAAATGCTCATTGCTCAGATTGTCCTTTCTTTCCGTTACCTGAACTCTGCTTACTGTGCACAGCCTTCACAGCCCAAGTGATTTTGAAATGTATTTATCACCAAAAAGACTAGATGTTGAGATATTATGAGGTATTGAACCTTGGTTTTACTGTCAAAGAAACTGTGGCTCAAGGAATAAAGTTAGCAAAAGGTTTTAAAAGTTAATAATAATAGTTACCAGTGTTCTAACAAATACTTTTTTTCTTACTTTCTGAACTTGAATCCAGGCCCTTGTTCATGCTTGATAAGTTTGCTGCTTGACAAATCTATTTTTTCTATAAAATGATACCAATATATCCTACTTAAAACTCTATTTTTATTTATATATTTTTAACTCTGCTAGGCCCTTGCACTTGCTGAGCTAGGGATAGCTAGCCCTTACTTTGATATATTAAGGGTATAAACTGTTTGAAGGGTGGCACCAAGCTGCGCTGCTGTTGACATGCTTTGTGTCCTGTATCAGATTCCTTTCCCATCCATCACTTACATGAAAGTATCTGCACAAATCAACAGTGATGCCTTTATTCAGCCAATGTCCACAGCACACTTCCGTGTTAGCTACTGAGCCTGGGGTTAGGGAATTGTTTTGTTTTTTCATCTACTCAACTAGAATATAAAAGGCCAAACTTTCTACTCAGAGCCCAGCATTTTCTTCATGTAGCAGTGAACCATAAGAAAAATCAAGAATATTCTCCTCTTTATAGTCAAAAAAGATCCTTAGAAGGACATTGTCTCATTGTGGGTCTTTAAAAGGATGAAAGGGCTGTGGTGTTTTGAAGGAGAATGACAGTTATTCTCGGTAAAGTGAATGATAAGAAGGGAATTTTGGGGCTGGAGAGATGGCTCAGTGGTTAAGAGCACTTACTGTTCTTCCGGAGGACCTGAGTTCGATTCCCAGCATCCACATGGCAGCTAACAACTGTCTGTAATTTCAAGATCTGACAACACCCTTATACAGTTATACATGTAGCAAAGCACCAATTCACATAAAATAAAAATAAACATTTAAAAAAAAAATAGCTGGTGGGAGCAGCTTCTGGTCACATACAGGAGACCAGGATGTTAGTGTTTGGGCTAGGATACATAGTAGAAGGGAAAATTGAGTCAAGGGGTTTTTTTGAGAAAATAATCCATTAGACCATACTTCTCTTGTACAGATGGTAGAAGGCTAAAGTCAAAGAGCATTTTGTGATGCTGGGGCCATAGAAACCATCCAGGCATTATAGGGTATCTGTACTCCTGATGAACAGAGTACAAGCCAGACCCCCCTCCCCAGTAGGAGGACATTTAATTGTATTAATTGAATTGAATTGATACCTTGGCCTTTGATTCAGATTGTTCTAAATTATTCCCTTTAGCACTAAAACAACCAAGTAAGTGCCTTCTAGGCCTCAGGAAGACGTCTGCGTAGTCAGAAGTCTGCACAAGTCTTTCCTTTGTTGGCCCTGCTCTCTTTTGTTTGTGTCGCTGGCATTTCTGATTTTTATTCTTCAGTGAGGATGGCAAGAGTCCTTCAGTGTAAAAATCTATATTTTACTATGTAAAAGTTAAAGGAGATTTACTTAAATAGCTATATTTCCTCTGGTAGTGAGCAATTGGACAGTATTAGTAAAAGTGTGCGTTACTAGCTGTAAGACCCCTTCACTTGTTTGTCACCTTATATCATTACAGTTGTCTGTAAATTTATGTGTAGTGGAATTCTTATAACCCTTACAATTTTTGTTTCAAATTATTACTGACCAGAATCTGGTTCTTCTCTTTTGGGCTAAAATGAGAACCTATTGGTAGAAATCAGGTAGACCTACCTCGGGGGGGGGGGGGGAAGGAGGGAAACTTGAGAAATTTGAGAAAAACTTGGAATCTGAGTAAACTAACAAGAAGTTAAAACAGAGATAAAGAAAAACTTAAACCCTAAGTATCATGCTGCAGATTCTGGAGTCTAACCAGTGAATAACATCTATTCCAAATCATGAGGAATAGTGCTAATAGTAAACACATTAGATCATTGGTTATTTTAGTGCCAAAATTTTGGGGGTTTTGAGGATATGTATTGTTTCCCTAGATATGCCTGATAGCCCTGACTGACCTTAAACTTGCCTCATTCTCTCAAGAGTGTCAGAATTATAAGTAAATGGCCACTGTATCCAGAACATTTTTTTTTGTTTGTCTGTTTGTAGTTTAACACAGAGTTTCTCTGTGTAGTCTTGGCTGTCCTGGAACTCACTTTGTAGACCAAGCTGCCTCAAACTGAGAGATCTCCCTGCCTCTGCCTCCCAAGTGCTGGAATTAAAGGTGTGCATCACCACTGCCAGGCTAGAAATTTTTTTCCTAATTGTTCACACAAGGCTCTCATCCAAAAGGGGTAAAAGGTAGTTTTCTCTGAGCCAGATATATGTTATTCCAAATGTTCCAATGTGATAATGATTTCATGAAACTTTGATAGTAACAGATCAAACAAATGATAAATCACAGTACTTGTTAAATACAAATATCAAGTAGGTGGTTTAAAGCTAGGTGAAGAAGTCTCTGGAAATCTTGTATACAAACAATCTGATGCAATTTTTAGTCTTTGAGTTAGTAGAAACTGGGGTCTATTTGTACATTCCAGAAGGGTTTTCACTACATTTGAGGGGTTAGACGCCACACAGTAGTTAATAACGGATTTGAAGGGCTAAAGACCACTCAAGATAGTTTGGTTCCCAACTCACAACCATTGAAATTTTAATCAGTTTCATAGACTGTTAATATGGATATAGATTTCCCCTTGAAAATTTACATTCAGAAATCTGAATTCTTGTAATCCATGTTGAGATTTTGGTGCACTAAATCTGGAGTGTGGCCCAGATTCTGGCCTGTCACTGGGTTTCTTTGGAAACTTCCAGTCTAACACCAACTCAAGTATTAAAAATTTTGGTTAACATTTCAGTATGCAGTGAGCTAATTTTTTATTGACCCCAATTATAAAGCTGGGTCTTTTAAGTAGATCTACAGAGTAGTTTCTACAGAGCAGTCCCCAAAATTTCCCTTCTTAAAATTTCAGTTGCTGATTCTGGCTTTGCTTTCTGTAACCACAGAGAGTATTCTTCATCCATTTAATTCAACCTTATTTTAGTGACTGCAACAAGCATCCCCATGTATAACAGCCCTAACGTCTTTAAGCTTTATGTTAAATAGTTACCCTAGTTATAGATGCATACTTACTGAGTTTGTGTATGTGAAGAAGGGTATGTACATAACTGTATCTCCAAAGAATACTTCTGTTGTCATGTCATTCAGAAATTTAGTGGCCATAACCTAGTTATACATTATCTTACATTTTTTTAACATTACACCAGAACTTCTTAAATTATATACTTCTATAGAAATAATAAAGCATACCAAACTGTTAAAGGAAAATTTCATTCCCTTTGTTCATTCTCTTTGGTTCTTATGTAAGATGTACTCTGTTTTGTGTGGCTTTTATAGAGAAGGAGTTTCACTGTGTGTCAGATTTTGAAGCCACCGCCAAGCAGAGGAATTTGTTGGTTTTCTTATTTTGAACTCAAGGAAGGTCTGTCCATCTGCTCCCCCCCCCACTTGCTTTCTTTCCAGTTTCTTCTTTTCTTTTATAGCTTAGGAACCAAAACTTAGTCTCATGTAGCACCAATTCAGATTGTAAGAAAAGAGACTCTGAGCCAAATATCGGGGGAAGGCTGAAATATCAGAGAGAGGAGGCATCATGGTCAGTTCTCACCGACCTGTCTTGTAACTTCCTCAGCCTTTTTCCTGGTCGCTTCTCCCTCTGCTGGGTTCCTAAGAGGCCTTATATACCCTTCTAATCAGCTGTATCCCATCCAGGTTAGAATTAAATGTATGTACTATTCTATTTTGTAGCTAGCCTTGAACTTACAGAAACATAAGAAGTTCTGTCTCTGGAGTTATGGGATTAAGGGTGTAGATCACCATTCCTGGCTTTCCTTGTGCTGGGATTAAAGATGTGTGCTATTGAATCTCAGCTATTTGTCCTTGTACTCAAGGATCAAGAAATTCCTGAGCTGTCTCTCTAATATTTCAGGTTTTATTAAATATGTAACATATCACCACCTATCCCCTTTTGTGACAAAAATAAAAAAGGAAGTTATAACTAACATAGGCAAGACCATATACAATAGGTACAATAAATTATGTATAATAATATACAAACAATAATTACATGAAGAATGACCAGTTCATTAACAATTGAAAAATTCAAAGAAAATATTCCATTATTTATCTTATTTTGGTGAGTCCAAAGAATTGTACCTAATCCACTTTGTGTCTAACTTGTATTACTAACTAAAAACTATATTTCGATGCCTCTTAAACTTATACACTTTAACTTTCAAGTGAGTTTCTTTTCTAAAACTGTCACTAGAAAACTATAACTATTAACTATCTCATCTTCAAATTCCTCAGAGACCCAAGAAGGAAATAATATTAAGTAAATAACAACTTCCTAAAATGTGAGAAATGAAACAGCTGGCTGCCTGGACAGCCACCCAAAGTTCTTCTGTGTTGTTGAAGCATCCATCTTCAGCCTACAGGCCTAGTATGTCTGGCAGACTTTTCTGGGCAGCAGGATATTCCCACAGTCCTTTCTACTTTGTCTTGGTAAGGTTTGGCAATTCTTTTGTGTGTTTCTCCTGCATGTCCATATTGAATATCATATTGCCAGCAGTCAAGGCAAGAGTAATTTCTTGCCCAGTGCTAACTTTTATCACAAAGAAGGTCAACTCATATGGAAGAGTTTCCTTGATTTGCAGAATTTTTTCTGAAGTGGATTGGTGTTGCCAGGGGCAGATGTCCCATTGTCAAAAAATAAGAAGAACCTATGTTTTTTAAATATCTTAAATGCCATAGTCTATGGATCTCTGAAATGCTTAAAGAAGACCTGTTCATCTAAAATATATCTGATCTTGAAAATATATCTAATATAACTGTAAGTTTGATTGTAATGTCTAACTACTAACTTGCATTCCTTTATATCCTAATTAGTTGGTAATAATAACTTTCCTGGACTAGCAATTTATGTTACATTGTTAGATCAACTATATAAATATAGTACCTTGGACAAACAGGGATATATGTACAGTGACAAAATTAATCTCCACTTTATATCAATATACACAATTTGTATACAATATACAAAAAATCCAATCCAATATAAAATATTTAAAGCTACTAATTTCTTTTTTTAAAGTAGATTCAATAATCTACCCTTCTATCCTATCTTATCCCTTTTTTCTTTTTTAAAACAAGAACCTTAAGTCTAATCTCTCTTGTTTAGCTTTTTTCTAACCATAACCAATAACAATTTTTAACCAATTATCTTAAACAATGACAATCATCTGTAACCCATTGAAAGACCAAAAACCACCCACCCCACCTCTTGGGAATGTGGGCATCATGTTCTTAAATTTACTTCCTGCTGTCTGGGGAGTGATGACATCTTTAGGGGATCCTGAAAAGAAAAGTTTTCTTAATTGTCAAGTCCTGAAATATGTAGTTGTATCATTTGTTATCCAGTCTCTACATAACAAGAAAATGCACAGGCTGTCTCAGGTCCTGGCTAGAGTAGTCTGTGAAGCTGGTTCATCTCAGCTAGCCACCTTGAAATTGTCCTGAGTAGTCTGTAGTCCAAATCTGATCTTTGGTCGGTGTTTGTCAGTCTGGTGCCTTTGTCATAGTTCATGTGATGATATCCCCATTGTGGGGCCCCATTTTCCTTTTAGATACTTCCAGTTCACCATTAGGCATTGTCATGGATCACTGCAGAAAAGTGATAAGAGACTAAAACCCAACACAATATACAGGAAGCTAAATGTATACATATTTATTCAGAATAGGATTAGTAACAAAAGAACAATCCCTTCTTTTTAGTTATTCTTCTGTTCCATATTAGGTGGCCCTTCTGATATGATACAGAGATTTTACATTTTCCTTTAACAGTATGCTTGGGTTTAGAGAAGAAGAGAGCCATAATCCAACTCCAAAGCCAGGTTTAATTTATAATTTAACTGGTACTTCAACTTATCTTGCAAGTAAAAATAGAGGTTAAGAAGAAAGATTTTACCATGTAGAGTATATTAGTACCAATAGATGTGATATTCTTTGCCTCTAAATTTTTCTGGATAGCCTCCCTTCTGTTGTAGATGTCTAGATGTCCAAGGTCTTTTGACTTCTTGAAGATGGGTATTTCTGGTTTTCTGTAAAGACAAAAACAAAAACCTGCCCCAACCCTTTGTTTTTTCTTAAAGAATTGTACTTTAAGAAATTGTACATACTTAAAGAATTGTAGTATGGGTAGATGAGCCATCAATTCTTATTTTCATAAAGGCTCTCTGGTTCAAATCGAGTCTTTATTAATTTTAATGGTACCCATAACTTTTCCTCACCCATGGAAACAAAAGCAAAACCCTTCCCCAAACCTAACTTAGGGAGGTTTCCTTTCTAATCTTTACCAGTTTTTGTTTATCATTTCTCCTGATTTTTTTCTTTCTTCTATAGGTTTTCTATTATCCAGAGCAACAGGTTTTGTTTTTTTTTATAATAAGCATTATGTTTTCTGATCACTCTGGGAAGGGGTTTCCTCTGAGATGACAGGAAAAGTCTGAACTGAATTTGATATGGGGCTTTTGGAGGCTATCAAAGGCTCCCTCAGGATGTTTCCTGAAGGCAGAAAGTTACCTTGTCTGTTTCTTGTTGACTGACATTCATTAGTCTAATGTCTACCTTTTCCACACCTCCTGCATACTCTAGGAGGGAGAGGTGTTCTCTTGGGATTATTCCTAACAAAGGCACTGTTTCTGGGAACATCTTGATTACAATTCCTTTGTATACAACCTTACCTTTCACAATTATAGCATTTAACATTCTGTCTTTTTTATACCTCTAGAAATGATTTCTCCTACCCAATTATCATCACTTTCATAAGAATCTGCATTAATTGTTTCATAAATCTAATCCTCTAAGGGTGCTGATCTTGCTTTTAATGGTATTATTATTTTTTTACATTGTGTATTAGCATTCTCAAATGCCAGGGATTCAATTATTATTCACCTTGCTTCCAAATCTGGTACCATCCTATTTACTGCTACAGATAATCTCTGCAAAAAGTCTGTAAAAGTTTCCTTTGAGCTTTGAATTATTTTTGTGAAGGATTCAGTTTTCTTTCCTACTTCTTCTATTTGATCCCAAGCATTTAGTGCTGCCATGTGGCATAAATCAAGGATGTGTTCATCGCATAGGGATTGCCCTTTAATATCAGAATTATCTTCTTCCCCAAGAGTTGGTCTTGGGAAACTTCTATGCCCCTGGCTCTGCTTCTTTGTTCTACTATTTTAGCCTCCTCCTTCCACCATGTTTTCCCTGTAAAAGTGGCCCTGGTTCCAAAACAGCAGTAACCATATCTAACCCATCCTTAGGGGTGATCTGGTTACATGATGACCAACTGTTGAGCATTTGTTTTACAAATGGTGAATGCATCCCATAGTCACAATCACAGCTTTAACTCTTACTAGTTCTAGCATTTGTAATGGAGCCCAATTAACTTCTATACTATCTTTATCCTTTTGCAATTTTTAACAGTTACTAGTTATATTAGTGTTGGCTATCTGGTAACCTTAGGCTGTTTTTCTATAGACTTAGATGACATTGTTGACGTCTGTTCTTTATATTCTTAAGACTCTTTGGGTTTGAATATCTTTGTGTTCCCTCTTAACAGACCATTTTAAAAGACTTTTTTCTTGGCATTTACATTAATTGACTTTTTAAATAGTAAAACAGAAATAATCCAACCAGTAATATTCATAATAAACAATATGATAAACGTTATGAGGATAATCCCATCTACTTTATTTATCTTTTCCTTTACTGGTTCCAATATTGAATCATCTAAAGAAAGATCGCAGAAAGACCAATCAGTCTCCATTGCCTTAAACAAAATCTGTTGTACTCACCAATCTAGTTGTCAGTGATGATTCAAATGGCTGTGAAGTGGGGCAAGTACCTAGTGTGATAGCAGCCCAAGGAGGGGTTCAGAAAGAGACAGAACCTGCAACCCACCAGGAGAAAGAGGCCACTGTCCGAAAAACTTACCCAGATAACAGTGAAACTGGAGCTAGAGAGATGGCTCAGCCATTAAAGGCTAGGCTCACAACCAAAAAAAAAGTGAAAAGAAAACATGTGTGGCCGGCTCTGCCTACAGCTAGAAGCTAACTCAGAACAGCCTAACCAGCTGATAATTACTCCTGTGGTCACGTGTTGTTTCTGGCCAGTAAGCGGCTTTTTTGGGGGGGGTGGGATTTGTGCCCCAAAGTTGGAAACCAAGTGTTTCACCAATTCAGACTGTAAAGAAAAGAGACTCTAAGCCAAATATCGGGGAAAGGCTGAAATATCAGAGAGGAAACACCACAGTCAGTTCTCACCCAGCTGCCTTGCATCTTCCTTAGCCTCGTTCCTGGTCGCTTCTCCCTCTGCTGGGTTCCTATCCAGTTAGGATTAAAGTGTGAACTACTCTATTTCGTAGCTAGCCTTGAACTCACAGAAACAGAGGTGGTCCTTCCGTCTCTGGAGTTACGGGATTAAGGGTGTAGGTCACCATTCCTGGCTTTCCTTGTGCTGGGATTAAATGTGTGTGCTATTGAATCTCAGCTATTTGTCCTTGTACTCAAGGATCAACGAATTCCTGAGCTGTCTCTCTAATATTTCAGGCTTTATAAAATATGTAATATATCACCCCCACAATCTCAGCTCTGCCTTTATATTGTCTGCAACTACCTTCTTCGTTTTATTCTCTCTGTTCCCTTCCAGGGCCTCTTAAGATGAAGAGAGAGGGTGAAGCCATTGTATTGCAGAACCCACAGCTGAGACACTGTTCCCAACTAACCCCAAATTCTAGTTTGATCAGGAAAAGACTTCCTGCAGTCCAAAAATCCTGTTCTCAGCAGACATTAGTCCTACCATGACTATATTTAATTGAAGCTATCTGTGGGCTACATGAAAATCTGGTTGCTGCTTCAAAATTTAAGTATTATACACAACCACAGCAAACTGTTTATGCCTGAAACATTAGGCCTGATTTATTTTAATTTATTGAACCAAATACATAAAATATTGAATAATTACAAAGTTTTAACTATGTAAACCATTAATTCAGTCATTAAAATTAAGGAAGCTGATACCACCTATCATAAAGTAGATACCTATATATTTATGCTTTCACTGCAGTGCATTTAAGAAGTAGGAATTACTGACTGGAGGATAGAAGAGGATAAGACAGGAAAGGAGGAATCATCACCCTTTTCTTTTTCCAGCCTCCCTGTGCTGGATGTCAGTGAGTTGGAGCCACATATTGGGGAACAAGAGCAAGGCAGTGTACACATGAGCAGAACCATTGTCACAGCAAATAGTTGGACCATAGTTCCTTCATTGAGAAGTATTTAAATGCCAGAGCTACATTTTAAGAATATTCTACATTATATGTTATTTTCTGTTATCTTTTGGCACCAAGCTCCAGTTTCTATATATAAATGCCATGAGAAACCGGGTATTTTATTATTTTAATTTTTTTCCTGGTTGACTATACAGCCTTTCCCTTTAATAATGGCAGTAATGGGAAAGTAAAAGTTATAATTGACCATAACACTGTGGAGAGATAAAATGCAGTGCTCTTTGTCTTTTACTGCCAAACTCTAAAAGAAGTATAAATGATGTCTAGCAAAGAAGCACAATTCCCATTATTGGGCAGAAGTTAGTAAGCATTAACTGGGAGCATTGATTAGCCTACTGCAGTGGAATAGAGAAAAGCACTCTGCAGGTACTCCTTCCATGAATGGGACAGAAAATAACAAGTCAAGTTTATAGATAGTGAGAAGCAGCAATTTAGGAACATTGTTTGCCTTCCTATGTTTCTTGGAAAGAAAAAAATCCTTTAAAATATTGAAATAGTAGTTACGGGACAGCTGTTTCTCACCTCCATGTTGGTGAACCCCAAGTATGTTATCCCAATGAAGTCATCTTTGTGGTAGGGTCTGTAAAATAAATAGTAATAAGTGCTTAAGTATGCATTGGTTACTTTTCTTATTGCTGAAAAAATACCAGACAAATGTAACTTAAGGGAGTGTATTTGGGCTCAGAGCATCAAGAGATATAGTCCATCATGATGGGAATGGAGTCATGGAGCTGCTTCTTCACACGGTGGAAAACACAGAGAAATGAAGGAGCAAGAGATAATAATCTGTTAGTGACCTGCCCCAGTGACCTACTTACTCCAGCCAGCCTCCCAAAATGGGAGGTGAGCTTCAAAATATGATCCTGGGGGGATATTTCAAATTTATACTATTTTATTCACACCCCTGGTAAATTTGAACCTACATGGTTTTGCAAACTAAGCAACAGATAATTGCTCTTAGACATCAGTTTCTAGCAGCATCAATTGAACTTCAAACAGGATTGCAGCCCACATCCTTTTTAAAGTACCCATTCGTAGTCCTGAAGCTGGTGGGCTGGACTTGCATGTTGAACATTGTTCTCTTGTTCTAGGTTTGCTTTGGAACTTGTCTTCTAGTGACAAACTCAAGCATCTCATGATAACAGAAGCCTTGCTCACCCTGACAGAGAGTGTCATCATCCCCTTCTCAGGGTGGCCTGAAGGAGACTACCCCAAAGCAAATGGCTTGCTGGATTTTGACATATTCTACAATGTCACTGGATGCTTGAGGTAATGCCACCTTGTGTCCCTACCCACCCTGTGGATATTTGTTAGATATTTAATAAATCCTGAGATATCAGAGGCAGCTCACAGTCAAATCCTAGGCAGATAGCTCAGGAAATTCTTGATCCTTGAATACAAGGATAAACAGCTGAGTCAATCACACACACCTTTAATCCCAGCACAAGGAAAGCTGGGAGTGGTGACCAACACCCTTAATTCCATAACTCCAGAGACAGAACTTCTGTTTCTGTGAGTTCAAGGCTACATGCCTGTAATCTTAACCTGAATGGGATAGGGTGTATAAGAGCTCAGTAGAAACTCAGCAGGGAAAGAAGCAATTGACAGAAGCAACAGGCAGAAGAGACCAGGAGTGAGGCTGAGGAAGTTGAAAGATAGTTTGGTGAGATTTGTCTGTGATGTTTCCTCTCTCTGATATTTCAGCCTTCCCCTGATATTTGGCTCTGAGTCTTATTTAATACAAACTGAATTAGTGCTACTAAAGTACCTCTTCAGGTAGAAGATATCAAATTAGGCACCCAAAGAGAAGTCAAATGTATTCTGTTTTGGATTCTTTCTGTAATTATGCACTTTAGTTTTGATAGACTCTGCTTGGGTGGTAACTGAGGAAATTTATTATAATAAGATGTTTCTGACTAGTTAACCACACTAATGTATACCTGTCTCAGTCGAGATTGCCATTGCTGTGATGAAACACCATGAAGCTTGGAGTAGTAGAAAGTCATCAAACAGAAACTGGAAACATCATCTCGGGACGGGTTGCAGAGTCACTGCGAGTGATAGAAAGGAATTAATTTTTCTTTTCTCTAATCAGAAAAATTAGCTGGTGTTCTATGTAAACCCACTGAGTCAGAAATAAATTAAAGAAGAGAATACAGTAGTAACAAGAAAGTTACTATGAAAGGGTGGTGCTAGACTAGTAGTGAGTGCTAAAATCCAAGTCAGTAAAGGGAGACACTGTGAGTGCTGAGCTAGTAGTGACTGTTGACATCTCATTGCAACTGAGGGACATTCTGTTGTAGCTACAAACCATCCACAATGGGAGTGTTTTCATGGAGAAAGTGATAGCTGCTGTACCCTGCACCACATGTTCTATAGCTGCTGCAGATGTTCATTACCATACTTGGTTTGCAGATGTTGATTATTTTAGCATCAATCAATAAATAGGTAGTGTAGCTATGTCTCCATAGGCATTCTTTTTCAAAGAATAAACAGATAATTTTTAAAAAGGTATTATGAAACTTCAGTGTTCCTTTCCCACTTATATAAATGAGAAACCCCTTTAAAGTCATGTCCCCCCTTTAAACCTTTTTTTATTATTATTATTTATTTATTTATTTATTTATTTTAGATTATAGGAATGGTATACATTTCTACCTTCTCTTTTCTCCAAACTCTCTCATATACTACTCCTTGTCCTCTTTCAAATCAGTGGCTTCTTTTTATTACTTGTTATTGCATATGTATATGCAAGTTTCTAACAACCTGCTTTGTCTGTATAATGTTACTTGTAAGTATGTTTTTAGGACTGATTGTTTCATATTAGTTATCAATTGGATGTGCTCTTTCCTTGAAGACTATTTTTTCTGATCCCAGAATTTCTTGGTTGCTTTGTAATTCTTTCTGTATGGTTAAAGCCTTGTGGGTTTCCCCAATCCTTATTGGCATGTCTATTAATATTGTCCTTGTTCCTTTCATGTTTAGGCAGTCATATTGGTGAGAATTTATAGATGTAGGTTCTGATGTTACTAGGAGACACAAACTCACAGCAATCCCTGAGCCTCTGGCTCTTACAATCTTTCCTCGCCCTCTTCTGCAATGTTTCCTGACCTTTAGATGCTGGAGTTTATTAACATATCCATTGGACTGAGATCCATGACTCTATATTTTGATTGGTTGCAGTTTTCTCTAGTGGTCCCTATTTGTTGCAAAGAAAGTTTCCTTCAGGAAAAGTGAAAACTACACTTACCTGTGGGTATAAGGCCAAATGTTGCTAGATTGTTATTAAGGATTATGCTGGTTTAGTAAAGTAGTAGTAATAGTTTTATTTTCAAGATCCATGACTTTACTAGCCCTGGGTAGTTGGTTAGATCGCCAGTAACAGGCATGTTTTCTCTCTTGTTGACCAGATCTTAATTAGAGAGCTGTTAGTTATTTCCAAGGTGGATGTACCTGTACTGCTCCTATAGGGTTACTATGCCATGCTAGTCATTGATGTGGTACATGGACATCATAGCTAGGTAGGACTTTTGGTTGCCTCCATCCTTTAGAAACTTTTACAGTGCTTTTCATGAAAGCTAGTTCTTGGGGAGGAGGCATTCAGGTAAATTCATACCCAAGGGAATGTTTTTGAAGGTCATGACGTTGTCAGCAGTAGGAACTTACTTCCCAAGTGAAATCTAAGGGCAGTGGCAATAGCCCATATCTTTTGGGAGTTTCTTAAACAACTATGACTATCAACTAAAAAGAGGACTTCTCATGTCTGCTATTAGGAGTTTTATTAGGTGGTATTTAGCTCTAAGAGGAAACATTGGCAGCCTAAATGAGAAAAGTTTATTAAAATTATATGTGCATATGTAAATATATGCACAGAATTTGTGTATTACAGATTTTCCCTTTTCCTTTTTATTTTTGAGATTATATTTTATTTATTTTTATTTTATGTGCATTGGTGTTTTCCCATGAGTGCCAGGTCCCCTGGAACCCAGAACAGGAATTATGGACAGTTGTGAGCTGTCATGTGGGTGCTGGGAGTTGAATCCATGTCCTCTAGAAGAGCAATCAGTGCTCTTAATCACTGGGCCATCTCTCCAGTCCTGAAATTGTATTTTAATTACAACATTTCTGTCTTCTCTTTCCTTCCTCCAAACTCTAACATATACTCCTCCCCCTTTCACATTCATGGCCTCTGTTTTCAATTGTTATTATATGCATGTGTACATATATATTCCTAAATATAACCTGTTGAGTCCATAAAATGTTACTTGTATGTATGTTATTATGGCTGACCATTTGTCACTGTACATTGGGGGTGTTCTTCAATGGGGAATGACACCTCTTCCACTCCTGACTTTACTTAGTTGCCTGCAGTCTTTGTGTAGGATTGATGTCTCATGGACTTTCTTCCATGCTATTTGACAAGTTCATAGGTGTTTGGGTGGTCATGCTGAGAAGATTTTATAAATATAGCTGTAAATCTGATATAACTAGAATATCACAGAATGTTACTCATCCTCTGACTCTTACAATCTTTTTGTCTCCTGTAATGCTCCTTGAACCTTAGTTGTGGGAGTATTTTGTAGTTATATCCTTTGAACTGTACTCCACACTTACCATATTGATAGTTGTGGTTTTCTGTAGGGATTTCTATCTATTGCAAAGAGAAGTCTCCTTAATGAGAGGTTACTTACATGTGAGTGTAAGGACAAATGTTTATAGATGATGTTAGGGATTATGCTGGATTAGTAAATTAGTCATTGTAGATTCTCCTCCATTAACCATAACTTCTCTGGCACTGATTAGTTAGCTAGGGTTCTAGTACCAGGCATGGTATCCCTCTTGTTGAGCTGGTCTTAAAGTCCAATTTGAGAGTCACTGGTTACCACCAAGATGTGTATACCACTACTGCACCTAAAGAGTTATCTTGTCATGCCTGCCATTGATGTGGTTCATAGGCATCACAGCTGCTTAGGACTTTTTATAGCTCCTCTCCCCTGGAAATGTACATGGTTGGTACCTTTGGGTACCATGAAAACTAGTCCTAAGGGAAGGTTCATTCAGATCATTCAGTTTAGGAGTCTCTGGACCCTGTCTCTGAAGTACATGATGTCTTTAACCATAAGGACTTACAATAGGCTGTGTGTTTGGAGTGTTTCTCCACAGCCTTGGTCAACAACTCAAAGGAGGATTCTCATGTCTTATGTTGGAGTTTTTGTTATGTAGTCTTTGGCTCTTAAAGAAAAAGCCATCAGTCCAGATGAGAAAAGTTCATTAAAACTTTATATGTATATTTATAACATGAATTACATATGTTGTAGACTTTTGTTTTAAGGTAAGTAGTTAATTATATGATTCCTGTGACTTTTTAGGCCATCTATATTGCTATTGTACCTCCCTTCCCCCCCCCCACTTTCCTGTTTCCCCTTTCAGACCAATTGTATTTCACTGCTCTCCTTTACACTCCTTCCTTTCTTTCCTATTTCCCTGATGACATCATCATGTATTAGCCTACTGTTCTCTCTGTTCCTTCCTAACCCCCATCCTGGCAATGCTCCTGTTTTACTTTCCCAGCTTCTTCAATTATTCTAGACTATGCACTATATCTGAAAATTGGAGCTAGGGGCTCCTAGTGACAGAGAACATGTGACATTTTTTTTTCGAGACATCAATGAGTAAATACTTATCTGTGGAGTAGGATATCAACATATGCCAAGAAATGTTTATAGCTACCCCCATGGTAGATTTATTTTTAGCTTTTCGATAACTTTCTACACTGGTTTCTGTAGTGTCTGCACCAGTTTGCTACTCCACCAACACTGAATGAGCGTTCCCCTTTTCCCACATCCCCTGCAGCATTGTTTGTGAGCTGTTTAGTTGATCTTTGTCATTATAACTGTACATCTTCTCTGAATGTCTAGTAGAATTTGCTGTGGATCTATTTGGTCCTGGATTTTTTTTTTTGTCTTGTTTTTGTTGGAAGGCTTTTTATTACTATTTCAGTTACCTTCTTATCTTATGGATCTGTCTGAGTTGTTGACTTCTTGGTTTAATTTTGGTGGATTGGCTGAATCTAGATATTCATCCCCCACCATTAAGTATCTAGCTTCATAAAGTACACACAGGTTTTGGTGTTTGTTTAATTGTTTTCCTATTCATTTCTGATTATGTTATTTTGGCCATCTCTTTTTTTAGTTGGGCCAAGGGCCTGTCTATCTTGAAAAACTAGATCTTAGATTCTTTATTTTGTGTGTGTGTGTGTGTATTATTTTCTGTTTCAATTTTGTGGGTTTCGGCTCTAATTTTTACTATTTCTCGCCATCAGCTGTGAAAGATATACAGGCTATCCTTCTTAAACTATTGAAAAACAGTAACAGCAAGAGCACAGTGTCACTGCTATACCCAAACCATGAAAAGACAAAACAATAACCAAAAGGAAATTACAGGATGATGTCCCTGAGGAACACAGTCTCAAAAATACTCAGCAACATACTAGCAAATGGAATATATAAACATAATTCATTAAAATTATTATACAGTGCTACCAAGTTACCCTGGATTTGGTTTAATCTGAAAAGGTTTTCTGACTTTTTGAGTTGTATTATTAAGCCATTTTTTTTTTAGCTCTTTGTGATATTTTTTAAAAATTTTATATTGATTGATTCTTTATTGAATTTTACATTATGCACCCCAATCCCACTCATCTCCCTATTCTTCCATATCCACTCTCTGCCCTTGAAACCTCCCAAAAAGAAACAAAAAGTTAAAATAAAATAAAAAATATTGCATTGGGAGCTCTGATGTGTCATGGTATGTCTCACTCACAGTATAACATTTTGCCCAAATTGCTTTACTTGCAAATGTTCTTTGCAATGAGTTGTTGGACTGGTTCAAGGCCTCTGGCTTCTGCTGCACTACCACACTGGGTCTTCACTGGGGCTCCTCCTGGATATCCTGTTGTTGCCCTGTGTCATGGAGCTCCTGCAGCTTTTGTTCTTCAGGGCTAGCCCATTCATGTGCTGTTAGTTCATAAACAGGGTAGGTGTTGGGGTGGACCAACCAAAAACTCTGGGTCTGAGCCTAGGTGGTAGTTCATTTTGTCAGCCTACCCTCTCTCCTGTGCCTAAACCACCAGAGCCAGTTCTTCAACTTTGCCCAGGTAAAAGGCAGAGCCAACTCTCCCTGTCTGCAGCAGCTGGCAAAGGGGGTGGGACTGGCACCCAGGCCACCAGGGCCATATCTCCAGCACTGTCCTAGTGAGGAGCCAAGCCAGATTACCCAAGTATTGAAGCCAGCAAGGTTCAGGACCAGCTCTCTCATGATGACACCCCTCAGGGCTGGTTCACTGGCATCCACACTACCAGGGCCAGCTGTTGTGCTGCCCAGGCATGATGATTGGCCAGCACCTAGGTATAGGAGAACTAATAATAAGAAGAGAGAAACTAACTTGAGAAAGACAGCTTGTCCAGCCTTCTTTGGGCTGTCCTTTATTTTTGCTCTTATCTAACTCTAGCATTATTCTTTGAGTGTCATATCAAGATGGCTGTTTAGATTTCTGGAATTTCAAGAGAGGGATCTAATTTTGTCCAAGAGGATGTGTAGTTGAAGTGACAAAGATATTGTATCTGGCAAAAAGATATGATGACATTTCTCATTGTATTTATTTTGTTCAATATTGCTTTGGGTTATCTTTATTCTTTCATACTTTTATATAAATTTTTAGATTATTCTTTTCTATGTGAATTTCGAGTGGAATTGCATTAAAATTGCAGACTACCATTAATCAGGTGGCCATTTTCAGTTTACTAATTCTTCTGATCTTTAAGCATGGAAAGTCTTTATATTCTGCTCATTTCTTTTCTTCGGTGTTTTAGAGCCTCACTGTAGAGGTCTTTTGTTCTTTGGGTGGGTTTTATCCTGGTTGTCATTTTTTGAGGTTACCATGAATGTGATTGTTTTCCTGATTTCTTTGTGTGTTTGTCATTGGTAGATAAGAAAGCTAAAGCTTCTGTGTATTGAATTTTGTACCTTGCCACTCGACTGAAAAGTTTATTGACACTAAGGATTTTTTTTTGGGGGGTGGTGGTTTAGTCTTAAGGGTCTCATTATCTGCAAGCAAGAATACTTTGATTTCTATTTCTATCCCTTTTATTTTTTTACATGCAGTTCAAGCTAAAACATCAAGCACTGTAATAAATAGAAGTGGAGAGAGGGAATATCTTCTTTCATTCCTAATCTTATTGGAAACATTTGGAATTTTTCCTCTATTTAATGTGAAGACTGTAAGTGTATTGTATATAGCTATATTATGCTGAGGAAAAACTCAAGTGCTTGATGTATTTACTGTTACTAACATTATTACTAGTAAGGCTCAAAAATTATTTTCCCAAGTTACAACTCTTGTTAATATTATATTGCTGTCCTAAACTTATCAAAACAATTTGGTTCTGCATTAGCCAAAGCCACTTGGTTAGTATCTGTCATTTGTTATGCCCAACATGCTGTTATAAAGCAAATGCAGTCTAGGCCTGATGATATATCTCTCATGTCAGCATTTAGGAGACTGAGATAAGAAGATTTTTTAAGTTCAAGATCTGTCTGGAGCATGTAGTGGTCTCAAAACAATGTTGGAAATATAGCTTTGGAAATAGGTTCACGGAAGTCAGCCAAATTGTTAGGAACAGGCCCTGATCCCACCACTAGGAGCCCCACAAGTAGACCAAGCTGCACAGCTGTCACACATATGTAGAGGGCCTGAGTCAGTCCCATGTAGGCTCCCTAGCTGTCGGTCCAGAGTGTGTGAGCTCCTATGAGCCTGGGTTAGTTGTTTCTGTGGGTTCCCTTGTAATGACCTTGAACCCCCTGCTCCTGCAGTTCTTCCTCTAGCTCAGCCCATTGTTTGGCTGTGGATCTCTACATCTGTTTCCATCAGTCGCTAGATGAAGGCTTTCTGATGATAGTTGGGGTAGTTACTAATCTGATTATAGGAGATGGCCACTTCAGGCTACCTATCCACTTTTACTAGGAGCCTTAGCTGGAGTCTGTGTAGATTTGTGGGAGTTTGTCTTGCACCAGATTTCTATCTGATTCCAAAATGTGCCCCCATCAAGACAGCTTTTTTATTACTCTCCCCCTGCACGCACCCCTCCAAAGCCAGCTCCTCATGTTCCCGTCTCCACCAGCCCCTTGTCTACCAAGGAGATCTCTTTTATTTTCCTTTCCCCAGGAAATTCATGCATCCCTCTTTGGGCCCTCCTTGTTATTTAACCTTTCTAAGGCTGTGGATTGTAGCAAGAATATTTTTTACAGCTAATATCCACTTATGAGTGTCTCTGGCCCAGACTAGCCCCAAGATCTGGACCTTCCCACAGCAGCATAGCTCTGCCTTGCCCTGAGGTCTGGACCAGCAGTCCTAAAGTCCCAAAGAAACACAAACAAGCTTATATTAATTTCATACTGATTGACCTATGGCTCAGGCATATTGCTAGCTAGTTCTCTCATCTTAACTCAACCTATTAATCTGTTCAGCCATGTGGCTTGGTACCTTTTCTCAGCGCAGCATTCAAGTTTTCTTTTTCTCTGCTCTGTTCTTCCTCTTCCCAGAGTTTTCTTTATCTGGTAGCCCTGTCCATACTTCCTGTCTGCCTTCTGAACTATCAACAACTTATTCAATCAGTAGGAGAGACAAATATCTACAATGTACAAGGGAATGATCCCACAGCAATTCTATGTTTGCCTTTCTATGTCTGCATTACCTCACTCAGGATTATTTTTTTTTCTAGTTTCATCTACTTGTTTTTAGATTTTCTCAAGCCATGCCTTTTGATATATGCTCAAGAATGGTAGCTGGGTCTTGAGGTAAATTGAATCCCAATTTTTTGAGAAACTTCCATATTGATTTCCAAAGTGGCTGTGCAAGTATTTACTACCACCAGCAGTGGAGGAGTGTTCCCTTTGCTCTACACCTTCTCCAGCACAATCTTTTATTAAGATGTCCATTTTTACTATGTTAATTCTGCCAATTGATGAGTTTAAGAGATTTTTTTTTTCCATCTTCTGATACCTTCTTCAATTTCTTTCTTCAGAGATTTGAAGTTCTTGTAATACAGGTTTTTCACTTGTTTGGTTAGAGTTACCCCAAGATAGTTTATATTACTTGTGGCTATTCTAAAAGGTGTTTCTCTGATTTCTCAGATTGCTTGTCATTTGTATATAGGCGAGCTACTGATTTTTGTGAGCTAATCTTGTATTCCGCCACTTCACTGAAGGTGTTTATAGGATTTCTCTGGTAGAATTTTTGGGGTAACTTGTATATGCTATCATATCATATGCAAATAGAAATACTTTTACCTTTTCCTTTCCAATTTTTATCCCTTTGATCTTCTTCTGTTGTCTTATTCTAGCTAGAACTTCAAGTATTACATTGGATAGATATGGAAAGAGTGGACAGCCTTGTCTTGTTCCTCATTTTAGTGGAATTTCTTTGAGTTTTTCTCCATTTAATTTGATGTTGGCTGCTGGCTTGCTGTATGTTGCTTTTAATATGTGTGTGTGTGTGTGTGTGTGTGTATTTTTAAGTATGTTTTTTGTAACCCTGTTCTCTTCAAGACTTTTATTCTGAAGGGTTGTCACATTTGGCCAAAGGCTTTTTAGCATCTAATGAGATGATCATGTGATTTGTTTTCATTCAGCTTGTGTATATGGTGGATGACATTGATAGATTTTTCATTTGTTGAACCATTCCTACATCTCTGGAATGAAGCCCATTTGATCATGGTGGATGTTCTTGAATTTTTACATTAGTGTTCATGTAAGAAATTGGTCTGTAATTTTTTTCATTGTTGAGTCTTTATGTGGTTTTGGTATCAGGGTGATAGGCTTCATAAAAGGAATTTGTCAGCATTCTGTTTCTATTGTGTATTAGTATTATGCATTAGAAGAGTATTGGTATTAGTTCCTTGAAATTCTGATAGGTAGTACCTATCAAGAAATCTGTTCATTTCTTTTAGATTTTCCAATTTAGTGGAGTACAGGTTTTTGAAGTATGACCTAATGATTCTCTGGATTTCCTCAGTGTCTATTGTTATGTTTCCCTTTTTGTTTCTAATTTTGTTAATTTGGATATTCTCTCTCTGCCTTTTGGTTTATTTGGATGAGGGTTTGTCTATCTTATAGATTTTCTCAAACAACCAAATCTTTGTTTTATTGATTCTTTGTATTGTTCTCTTTTTTTCTGTTTTATTGATTCAGCCCTCAAATAGATTATTTCTTGATGTCTGCTCATCCTGGATGAGTTTGCTTCTTTTTGTTCTAGAGCTTTCAGATGTGCTACTGTTAAGTTGCTAATATGAGATTTTTCCAAATTCTTTATGCAGGCCCATAGTGCTATGAACTTTCCTCTTAGCAGTGCTTTCATTGTGTCCCATAAGTTTGGGTATGTTGTGCATTCATTTTCATTGAATTCTAGAAAGTCTTCAATTTCTTTATTTCTTCCTTGACTCAGTGGTAATTCAGTTGAGAGTTGTTCAGTTTCCATGAGTTTGTAGACTTTCTGTAGTTTGTATTGCTGTTGAACTCCAACATTATGCCACGGTGATCCAATAAGATACAGGAGGTTATTACAAATTTTTTTGGTATCTGTTGAGATTTGCTTTATGACCAATTATGTAGTCAATTTTAGAGAAGGTTCTATGAGTTTTTCAGAAGAAGGTATATTTTTTTCTGTTTGGGTAAAATGTTCTGTAGATTTCTGTTAGGTTCATTTGAGTCATAACATCTGTTGGTTCTGTAATTTCTCTGTTAAGTTTCTGTCTTGCAGACCTGTCCATTAGTTAGTGGGGTGTTGAGGTCTCCCACTATTAATGTTTGAGGTTTGATGTGATGTAAGTTTTAGTAATGTTTCTTTTATAAATGTGAGTGCCCTTGTATTTGGGGCATAGATGTTCAGAATTGAGGCTTCATCTTGATGGATTTTTCCTTTGAATATGAAATGTCCTTCTCTATCTCTTTTGATTAATCTTAATTTGAAGTCTATTTTGTTATCCTAATATGGATAGCTATACCAGCTTTGTCCATTTGATTGGAAAAATCTTCTTTCAATTTTCTACTCTGAAGTAATGTCTGTCTTTGAAGTTGAGATGTGTTTCTTGTATGCAGCATAAGGATAGATCTTGTTTTCCTATCATGTCTTTTTATTGGTGAATTGAGTCCATTGATATTGAGAGTTATTAATGTCCAGTGACTGTTAATTCCTGTTATGTTTTAGTGGTAGTCTGTGTGTGTGTGTGTGTGTGTGTGTGTGAGTGTGTGTGTTCTTTGGGTTCTATCTATCGAGGTTATATATTGCCTGTGTTTTTGTGCAACTAACTTCCTTGAGTTGGAGTTTTTATGCTAGTACCTTCTGTAGGGCTTGGTTTGTGAGTACATATTATTTAAATTTGACTCTGTTCTGAAATATCTTGTTTTTCTCCGTCTGTAGTGATTTAAAGTTTTGCTGGGTATAATAGCTGGGCTGCCATCTGTGTGGTCTCTTAGTGTCTGCAAGATATGTATGTGTCTAGGATCTTCTGAATTAGTTTCCATTGAGAAATTGGGTGTAATTTTGATAGATTTGCATTTATATGTTACTTGGCCTTTTTCCTTTGCAGCTTTTAATATTCTTTCTTTGTTCTGTTTGTTTAGTGTTTTGATTATTCTGTAGCAAGGGGACATGTTTGTTTGGTTTTGGTCCAGTGTATTTGGTGTTCTGTAAGCTTCAAGAAGGAGAAAGGTGTTGATTCTGCATTTGTCTTTGTTTTGTTTCTTTGTTTTCTGTTTCCTCTCTTGTCTTCTGGCCTAAGTGGCCAATGGTTATGGTGACTGGCATGTCTCCACTGATGTTTGTGGGGATCTGAGTACCTAGATCCAGCCTGATTTCCTATAAAGCCAAAGTCGTCTTCTGAAGTTGTAGACCAGAATATAAATCCCAGTGGAGAGGGTGCTGCTCTTCTGATTAGTGTGGGCTCTACCTAGTACTATGGAGCTTGTGGGAGTTGCAGGGAAGGGCTGACAAGGCCTTAACCCTCAATGGATTTCCACTAGAGTTGGGGGTCAAGCCCAGCAGCCTTGCTGATGCTGAGGAGTGGAGAAGGAGTATGGGCTGTGCCCTGGGGCTTAAGGTCTGGAGATTGGGGCAGCTCAGCTGGGAGACCAGTCACTCACCTGTTCTTCAGGGGTGGGCTGTACCTGTGCCTATAGAGTCTGCTGGAGTTTCAGAGCAGAGCTGGCCATGGGGAGGATAATAAGGTGGGTAGGGTTAGCAGAGGAATGGGTCTTGGAAACATAATTCAATGGGAGGCATCAATCCAGCTATAAACCAATTTACTCATTTGTTGGTAGGGACTGCCCTGATTTTTCTCTTAATCTGTCTGTCTTAAAGTGTTAGTGTTGTTTATTATGTAAAAGCTGAATCAAAATGAAAACAAAACATTAAAAATATAAAATAAATATCTTTTTAGCGTAATGAAGCTGAGCCGAGAGGTAGTTAGTTGGTAGGGTGGTTGGTGGAGAGGGGGCAGAGAGCTTTTTAAATCTCTGTGCAAAGCTACCTGCTCAGTTTTAGCTTTAACATAAGTTTTGTATTTATCTTAGGCTTAGGGAAAATTTTATTGAGGACTTGGAAGTCTGAGCTAGCCAAACCTAATGTCTAGAAAGGGAGAGAAAGAAGGGTGGTAATGGAGGCAGAAAAGAGACCTTTGTTCTTTGTGACGTTGTCAGTGCCTGCATTCCTGCCCTGGCTCCCTTTCCGTTTTGAGAGGGTCACTGTGCACTGAGGAGCAGAGACTGGGCAGCTGGCTGCCACCACCCCACCACCACCCCACCAATGCTCCAATGTAGTCTTTCAAGACCACACACACACACACATATATGTAGCACTGCAGGAGGGGTATTTGGTTCAGCTAAAAGAGTAGGAGCCACTTTGGGTGATTTTTAAAAATTATTTATTTATTATGTATACAATATACAGAAGAAGATACTAGATGTCATCATAGATGGTAATGAGTCACCATGTGGACCCCTGGAAGAACATTCAGCGCTCCCAACCCGAGCCATCTTTCCAGCCCCCATTTTTGGTGATTTTACAACTATGATCAAAAGAATTTTTTTCTTGTACTCTGAAGCAAAAGTAATTTAAAAATTGATGCCTCTTCCTTTAGGACCTTTTATCTCTATTTTTTTGTTTTATAGAGGGTTATTTTGTTGTTTCATGGCTACAGCTACTTGGACCTAGGATTTTATAACTGCTAGGCAGGTGCCCACTTAGTGCCCTCTAGTGGCTAATTGTCTGTCCACTTGGAGTTCCATTTTTGAAACCCTCAGATCCTTGTCTTGTTTATTGATTGGCAGCTTTGTTTCTTTGGTTTTTAACTTCTGAAGATCTTTACATGTTCTAGAATTAGCCCCTTGTTTCAGGTGTAGCTGGACATGATTTCCTCTAATTCTGTGCGCTCTTTATTGTTTAGTTTTCTGTACAGAAACTTTAATTTCATGTCATTTCATTTTGTCAGTTCTTGGGGCTGTTTTCTATGCTATCAGAATGCTATTTCCGTTCTTTAATCTGCTGTATGAATGATGATTCCATCAGGACACCAATGATCTTCACAGAGTGTTCCAGTCCTCCTTTTAGTCCTAGCAAAGGCCAAGGTGTTTTCTTTTCATCTGGCCTCAGGAATGTGAGAGGTAAACAATCTTGGAGATACTCTGGAATCAGAGATTTGCTCCCAGGCAAGGAATCTGAAACATTTAAAAGCTGTGAAATCTGAGACATTTTCAAAGATGTCCAGAGTTCAGACTTAATCCCCTGACTCCAGTAAAAGCTACATTGATGGGGAGGAGAAGGGGAGGGAGCCTGGATCAGTCATTGGATGCAGATACTGCATTTAGGCCTAGTGGAGTGAGCCTTTGAGTGAGCACCATCTCTCCTTACTGCTCACTTGTTACTGAGGACTGGTTTACAAGGTCATTCTTAGCTTGCAATAGGATGATTATTTTGATATATTTAATTTATACCTCTGAGGTATTTTTCATGTTAAGTCTCCATTGGGTTATAGGAAAAGTAATAAAAAGTATTTCTCAGGATTCAGGAGGCACACTGTAGAAAGATACATTCTAAATTAATTCTTTACAAACTTTAAAGATTAACTATTAAAAAATGCTTTTAGATAAATGTCATTTTACATAAATTATTTTATCAGAGTAATATAATAGTAAAGTACTTTCTGTCTAATGACTTCCATTCATAGATGAAGTAGGATAATCTCCCTTTGTTTATATTTTTGGATAGCTGAGTAAGATGGGAAATATTTTTGATATGCAGGGGCAGTACTTTGCATCAGGGTTCTATGCACTTCCTGTCAGCAAAGGTATCAATTGCCAGAAACTCCTGATAAGTCCTATTTCAAGCAAGCAGTGTCTGGACAATGAAGACTACCAGATAACAGCAACTGGCAGCAGTGCCACTCACTGCCTTACTGACCAGACCAGAGCAAACACTGAAGTTACACACACACAGCTAAGTCCCCTTTACAAACTCTGCAGGAGATTCAGCTAGTGAACAAGACTGACCCTTAACCTGTCAGAGCAGTTTTAAAGGGTCAGTTCTCTAATCCAGAGATTGGAAAAGATCAGAAGCTTTGAAATATAAAGAACATTTTCTTGTTGTCAGGGACATGTGATAGATATTTGCTAAACAAAGAGCAAGAAGAATGAACGTTGGATGAGATTTTTCTCCCTTCTGCAGTATTCTGCATAGAATAAACAAATAGTTCTCCTGTAGGACTGTGAGACACAGCTCAGCAGTGAGCAGAACTGGCTGCTCCTAAAGAGGCCCAGGTTCAATCCCAGCACCCACACAGCACCCCACAGCCATCTGTAACTCCAGTCCCAGGGGTCTGAGCTCTCTTCTGACCCCACAGACACTGTCCTTCCATCCTGACATTACCACTGATTTATTGTCAGCAGGAAAAGTAACTTAAACTGTTTTTGACTTCTTCTTCTTCATGTGAGAAATTGGGAGACTGAAAAAGATGTGTTTTCAATTTCTGTGAAGCTTGTTATGATTCTTCCCAGGCCATCTCTATTTGGTGTCTACCTACAGAGGGAATCACTGCAGAACTTTCTCATTGCTTCCAAAGTCAGTGTTCATTCTCAACAGATGAACACAGGGTTTAAAAAAATGAAGGCTAAAGAAAACAGGAACTCCTCCTAAGCCCAGGGAATTCCCAAGGACCAGACCTTGATAGTGGAAAAGAAAAATGGTTAATTTTGGCTACCTTCATGGTCTGAAACACCCAACAGGGGTGTGATAAGGCATTAAAGTGATCAGCATGCTTCTTTTGTTTGGTTGGTTGTTTTTTGTTTTTTTCTTTTTAAAAAGAGCTCAGTAAAGTTTTATTAAAGGAAAACTTTTTGGTGTACTTTTTACCAGTCTGTTCCAGCCTGCTTCTAATAATATCAGAATCACCTGGGTCAATGATAGCCAGTGTGTATACTGTGTAGTATTTTCCACATGCTGGCCCAATTCAATGCAGTGATGCTCACCAGTTTCAGCCAACATGGCATAGTATTCTATTTCAGATTTCCTCAAAGCTGGGCAGTTGTTGGCGAGGATAACCGGCTTTGCTTTGCCTTGTCTGATCATCTTCAGAGTCTGCTTGTATCCCAGCACGTACTTTCCACTTTTCATAACAAGTTGGAGCCTAAAGTTGATTGATTCAAGAGACTTTTTTGTCTTCTTCACAGCCACCATCAGGAATTCCTGCCTTGGGTGAGGGACAACCCCCAACCCAGACCAATCATCATGCTTCTAAACAGATTGCACATAATGGCCCAGAGTAGACCATTAAAATGACCATTTTTTTAAATTAAAAAAAAATGCTATAATCAACATGATTTTGTTTCAAATTAATAAACCCATTTATTGTCTTTTTAAAATGTGTTTGTTACTGGGAGGGATGTGCATGTGAAGGTCAGAGAGCAACTTGGCTGGTCAGTTCTCCAGGCCATGGGTATCAGTGATTAAGCTCAGATCTCAGGAATGGCAGCAAACTTCTTTACTTTTAAGCCATCTTATCGGCTTTTATTATCTTGCCTTCTAATTGACAAAGTTATAGGGTTTTTCACACACAGAGAAATTAAAGAAATGAAATTTTTTTAAATATTTATTTTTATTTTATGTGAATTGGTGTTTTGCCTGCATGTATAACTGTGTAAGGTGTCAGATCTTGGCATTACAGACAGTTGTTAGCTACCACATGGATGCTGGGAATCAAACTCAGGTCCTCCAGGAGAACAGTCAGTGCTCTTAACCATTGAGTCATTTCTCCAGCCCAGAAATGAAATTTTTGAAGAATCAATATCACTGAAGGAATTTTGTTAATGTCAACATTTTTATTGTGTCAATTCAACAACCATTAAATTGTTAGTCTGTCTTCCTCCACTATAAGGTGAATTGTGAAAGTACCATTTGGGTGATTAAAGCAGTCAAGCGTTATTGGTTTCACAGATCAGCCTGTGGATGGGACCCCATGAAACTGCAGTGTGCTGCTCCCATTCCCAGTTCTTGACGGCATGCTGGGCACATTTGTTCCTTTGAAAGCAGTGTTTGAGAATACAAAAGCAGACTGGAGAGATGGCTCAGCCGTTAAAGGCTAGGCTCACAACCATAAATATAAGAGAATACAAAAGCACTTTGAAATCACTTAATGCAACTGTATTTTTAAATAAAGAAAATAAGACCTATAAGTTCTGGAACTGTTTTGCAGTGACACTTTCTGAGACACTATTTAAAAATTCCTGAGTATTTATTTATATTCTACTTATTCATAAGCATGACATAGTTTACAATTTTTTTTTCAGCTAAAGTTGGCAGAAGGAATAGGAAGCAGTTCTCAAATTCCATAACCTAATTTTCTTTTGGATGCTTTTTATCTTATTTTTATGCCTGACTGAGTTTATGTGTGCCATGTGCATGTAGGAACCTACAAAACCCAGAATACATCAGCGCTCCTGAAACTGGTATGGATGAAGAGAACTGAACCTGGGTGCCCCTAGTTGCTGCACTGTCCCCACACCCCCTTTTCTTGTTGACAGACATGTTAACATTTTTCCGGGAAAAAATTTTTTTGAGTGGCTAATGATTAAAAGAAAAACTTAATGCAAAGGAATATAGAAACAATAATGACAGAATATAAATATGACCTGAACCTGCAGTGTGATAACCATACCTTTCTTTACCGTATTTGATGAGCTACATTTCTCTATAAGGAAACATCTCTGCTTGTGCTTGTGATTTAGCAGAATCAGAAGGAGACTAAGCAACAGATGTTCATAGGTCAGACATCACAGACCCTGAAAAGTGTGCAAAGGAGAGGACTGCCATTGCCATGTTTTAGAGTATCAGGTTTAATATTTGTCAATAACAGTTTGTATAGAAGCCTTCAAGACTCAAACAACAGAGTCCGACACACTTTTACAGATGAGGAGGCAAGTGAGGCCTGGGACAGTGTCAGGTTACTTAGAGTTAAAGCATGGAACAAATTGGAACTTGGACGCAGCATATTGCTGTCTAGTGTGCTGTGTGCTGTGTTGTTTCAGTTACAAATATCTGCCTCTAAAAATTATGGGCAAGATTTAATAAAACATTGGATCCAGCTGGTAGAAAACTTCCTGATGTGATTGTGAGCTTATGGTGTGAGGTTTGACATTAGGTAGCCAATAGCTTACTGTGCTGATAACAAGCTCTCAAATTTTTGTTTGTTTGTCAGTTTCCAAACACTTGGAAGAAGCCTAAAACTCAGACCTATTGTGTTCATAGCACAAGCCTGTATGTTCATAGCACATGTCTCACACAGGCCTTTGGGACAGATAAACATCTTATAGTTTCTTGTTGTTTTTGAAAGAAACATGAGCTCAGCTGGCCCTGATGGGAGGAAGACCATGAGAAGATGTGATGGACTCATTGACTCTCTGGTCCATTATGTCAGAGGAACTATTGCCGACTACCAGCCAGATGATAAGGTAACTTGAGAGTTAAATATCCTTATGCCAGATTACCCACTATGACTTACTAAGATTCTTCAAACTGTTAAAATAATCCCTTAATGTAGTTTGTGCTTTGACTTACTTTCCAAGCCCACAGTTTTCATTACATGCTTAGACACCTAAATTTCTATCTAGCCTTAGGCTCAGAGTTTTACCAGACCCAAATTTCTAACACACTTCTTAACAACTCAGTGTAGGTATTCATTAGGAACACAAATACTACATGTTCAATAATAAACATTTAAATTCATTTCTTCTATCCCCCTAATCTTGCTTGTCTTCTTTCTAATCTTTCTAATAATTAACATTCATGGCTGGGTTAGGTTAATGGTAAAGCACTGACCAGTATAGCATCTTAATTAGACAGAATGAATGGAATGGTGAATAGATAAGTGAATGAATGCTCACCATCTGTCAAAAGAAGACTCAAATTTGAATGACCTTGGGCTGTTCCTTTTCCCTTGCACCCCATATGCATAGGCAGCACACCAAGTGCTACTTCTCCAGTGTCACATCTGCTGCTTCCATTTGTATGTCCTTTACACTAGTTACTATAGTAGCCTCCTAATTGGTCACTGTAAGCAATGTCATATCCTATTCACCATATTAGTGTGGTTACTGATTTATGTATGGGAAACTTGAAGATGTTGAACATATGCTCTTTGAAATACTCTAAGGAGCTAGAACTATAGCTCACTGGTAGAGTACCTGTCCACTGTGCAAGAGGCCCTGGGTTCAGTCTCCAGATATGTTAAGAAGGACTGGGGAAGCTACCCATTATTTTAAGAAACTTAGAATCTCTGTTTTAGCACAGTACTCATGACCATTTGTTCATGGTCTAACATTAGCCATTTCATCCATCTTCAGTAACTCCAAGCACAAGAGGTGAAGCCTAAATAACTTTGTGATAAGTCATCTGAAAGGGATATCAATATGATCTGAGCAGTATCCATGTTCTTGCCACAGGCCACAGAGAACTGCGTGTGCATTCTTCATAACCTCTCCTACCAGCTGGAGGCAGAGCTCCCAGAGAAGTATTCCCAGAGTATCTACATGCAGAACCGGAACATCCAGACTAGCAGTGACAAAAGTATTGGGTGTTTCGGCAGTCGCAGTAGGAAAGTAAAAGAGGTATGGTATGTCAGGAGATGTTTGAGAGACAGACATGGATGAAGGAGAAGGGGGGCCAGGAGACCCCACTCCTGAGTGTATGTCAGCTACTGTTTCAAATGTACTTTCACATCACTCCTCCCATGAGGCTCCACCAATAAGGAAACAGGTACAGAGAAGTTCATTAGGGTTCCTGCGTCAATTCAGTGACTGGGTGAAGGGGATAAAATTCAGTCCCTGCTAATCTGGCTCCAGATTTGTGATGTTAGTGATTAAACAATGCTGCCCTGTGTCCTTTGTAGGTGGTGATACAGTCATTATTTAAGCATTGCCAGAAGCCCTGGTGTTTTCATTATGTATCCTAAAAATAAACTATGAATACATTAAAAACAAATTTCCTAGAAAAGATGACATATCTCTTTCGAACTGACATTAAAGTGAAAAGAATGTGAACTGCCATATTCTTAGTGTTATAAGATTCTTGAATTTGCAAAGTGCCTGGTAAATTTAGACCCTTGATGCTATCCCAAACAATTGTATAACCTTTGAAGGAACAGACCTGTTTTTATCTTCAAAGTGATGGTGACCACTTAGAATCTAGGTTAAATGCAGCTGGAAACCAGTTTAGAAGAACCTGTGTTTAATTTCCTTACTGTGAAGTACTAAGTTTTGGAGAGGGGGTTTCTTAAAAAGAAATAATTACTGTGAGCTAAAAGTCAGGTAACTGAAAATCATATGTACTAGCTTTTTGATTTGCTAGTCTTTCCAGACAGTATTTCTGGTCTGTTGTTGTGGGTGCAGAGTTGTAGGCATCACTTGAAGTGCATTTACTTTGTGTGTGTTTAGCAATACCAAGACATGCCGATGCTAGAGGAGAAGAGCAGCCCCCGGGGTGTGGAGTGGCTGTGGCATTCTATTGTGATAAGGATGTATTTGTCCTTAATTGCCAAGAGTGCCCGAAACTATACCCAAGAGGCATCATTAGGAGCTCTCCAGAATCTCACAGCAGGAGGTGGTCCAGTAAGTATTGTGCCAGCTTTTGTTCTTCTTAAAATGAGAGCATTGTAGATATATTTACCTTAGGTGCAGAGGTGAAACAATCAGGTAGAAGCAAAGGTTTCCTCATTCCAGCTAAGACAGTTCTCTGAAACCAACAGTGCTTCAGCTTTCCAGTACCTTCAGTCTCAGTTTCTGTAAAGCCATATCAGACTCCAATTACAAAAACAACACATTGGCATTTATATTGCTTCCTTCTTCTTTCATTATAGTCCTCAGAATCCTGCCTCAAACTAGTCGAGAAAAATTCAGAGGGAGAGGAAGGAATTTCTCAGATGTTTGGGGTGGGTCTGTCTCCTTCCAGGATCAACCAGTCTTGTGTGTCTCACTCCATCTCTGGATTCTTTCCTGTGTGGTGATGAGGATAGCTAGGAATGGCCACAGGCTTACACCTTAACAACCAGCTGTCCTCACACATAGTGCTATTAGCAACTCAGCAAAGTCTCAATGGCCCGATTTGGGCTCTGGGAGGAGACTGGGATGTTAATTGGTCTAAAGTGCCCAGGGTGCAGGTTTGCACTGGCAGAAGTCGCTTGCCTTTTGCACTGCCTGTAAAGGAATGCTTCCTCACAGAAAGTCAATGTTTACACCAAAAGAAGTAGTGTGTTCTTCATAGGCAAAAAACAAGTATGTCTACAGTAACATGGGATTTGAAAGAACTTCTACACATCCATCCACAGGGCAGAGCTCATTCTCTTTCCAGTGACTTTTTATAATCAAATTTAAAGCATATGGCAGAAGGTAATTGACTGTGCTGTATATTGTGTGCCTGTTACGTGTTTCTGGAAAAGCAGTTAATCCTCTTAACATCTGAGCTATCTCTCCAGCTTCCTGATGTTATGTGTTTCTATATTCTATTTTAAATCATTATTAGATCTATTTAGATTCTAATAATAAATATTATTAGATTTATTTACCTTGATCAAAATAGTTCATTATATAGCCAGTCTTCAGTTATATATCCCCATAGATAAAAACCCTCTTCAGGGGAACAGAAACATCTGAGAAATACATATTTATTTCCCACATAATTGTCTCCACAGAGAAGCTTATTTGTTTTAAAATCTGTGAAATGATAAAGCCACCTTACCACTATACTGTGGTTAAGAATATAAGCTGTCATGTATCTGATTTGTCAGAAGCTTATGAACAAAGAGAAAGGAAGAACTTCATTGTTTCAAAAACTCAGAGTCTAGCAAGAGAAAATATGGAATAAAGTAATTTTTACATAGATAACTGGGGACTAGTGGTAAGGGAGGAGAAGCCATGTGAGAGAGGGCAGCATGAGCCACATTAAGGTGTTTGAACATCATTCTGAAGGCAGCAAGCAAGTAAGCATTAGCAGATTAAATCAGATGGGATTTTGGAAAAGCTTTATCCCGGGTCTACCATTGATATTTAAAGTCAGCAAGGTTTTGTTGTTGTTATTGTGTGCATTGTTGTTTTGCCTACATATACGTCTGTGTGAGGTATCAGATCCCCTGGAACAGGAACAGGAGTTACAGACAGTTGTGAGCTGCCATATGTGTGCTGGGAATTGAACCTGGATCCTCTGGAAGAGAAGTCAGAGCAAGATTCCTCCATTTCCTTATTTACAAATCAGTCTTTCTCTCTCTCTTCCTCTGCCCCCCCCCCCTTAAATAGCTCTAGCTATCCTGGAACTCACAGAGATTCACCTGCATCCTTCTGCCTCCCAGGTGCTGTGATTAAAAATTTGTGCCACCACTGCCTGGCCTAAAATCACCCAGTTTGTTAGCACCATTTGAAGTCTTGGAGGAGGTTGGATGAATGAGATTGTACAAATGCTGATCTGAAAATTTATTTATTCTAGCAGTGTAACAAACCTAAAAATCAGAAAATGCAAAAAGCTAAATGAACCCAACAGTAGACTGTTGATGGGTGGGTGGGTGAAGCTAAAGTAGGATAACATCATTGTTACAGTGATGGATGGCATTTATGTGATAGCTCAGGCAACTCTAGCATTAGTACAGATGTTAACAGGAGACGACTGGTGATGTGCAGATTGAAGAGTGAGACATAGGGAGTTAGTCTGGAGATTAATGTGGTAGAAAACAGAGAACAAAACCAAAAAGGTATTCAGAGCTCTTTGGCCACATATGACAATGTTTTTCTGGTTCTGTGTGACAGTGAGACTAAGCAGCTGGCAGATAGAAAGAACTGAAGCTAGAAGCTGAGGATGTGTGAAGTGATCAGTTCTCTTAGCTGCACAGATAGGAAAGAGAAGGCTGACAGCCAGTCTTCATAGCCTTCAGCCAAAATGCCCATCTAGATGGCATTTGGAGAGGGAGAAATGCCTATTCTTCCTCTTGACCCAAAGTCTGGGATTATAGATAACAGACAGCCTCCTCTCTGGGTAACTCTTGGGAAGGAACCTTCTTAGAGAACAGTTGGTGGAAGACAAATAGTTATTACAGCATAACAACTATTTAAAGTAGTAATAATTAGGGCTGGAGAAATGGCTCAGCAGTTAAGAGCACTGACAGCTCTTCCAGAGGACCGGAGTTCAACTCCCAGCACCCACATGGCAGCTCACAACTGTCTGTAGTTCCAGTTCTAGGCAAACACCAAGGCAAATAAATAAAAAAGTTTAAACAAAATAGCAAACACACATACACAATTCAAAAGAAATTTTAAAAAATAAAGTAGTAATAATTAGCTTCCTTGAGCCATGGAAACTTTGACAGTCTAGTAAATTAATGTATGATCTCCTGAGGAATATTGATTATAAACACAAAAATAGTTTTAGAGATCCCATATTCCACCATCTGTGCTCAGCTCTGCATTAAGAACCTCAATTCTAGAAAGTAGAATTGAGAGACTGAAGAATACAAGTGCTCGTAGGATACAGTGTTTATATGAGACAGCAAAAGATAAACATTCTAAAAATGCTTAAGAATCACAAGAATTTTTGTCATGATAACCTCATATTAACTTCAAATAAAACTTTAATATAAAGTCACAGGCAAAAGCTAAGGCTACAGGACTGAGATCTCTTGATGCTAGAAAGGGCCAGGTCAGGATTTAGATCCTGAGTAAGATTTTCCTAGACCTGAGCCAGTGGAAGTCTCAGATACACAGACTACAGTAATCTGTGCCAGTGTTCAGGAGGCAGAGACAGACATGCCTCTATGAGTTCAAGGGAAGCCTGTTCTACAGAGCCAGTTCAGTGAGGCAAGAGTTACACTGTAGGAAACGTAATCCAGCAGCAGCATGCTGCTGTGTTCAAAAGCCTGATACCTACTTGACAATTGTACATACACAGGGCGGGCAACAGCATAAGACCTGCACAAGCTTGGGGCTGAAGAGATGGCTCAGAGGTTAGGAGCACTGACTGTTCTTCCAGGGGTCCTGAGTAGTAACCACATGGTGGCTCACAACCATCTATGATCACATCTGGTGCCCTCTTCTGTACACTGTATATATAATAGATAAATCTTTAAAGAAAAAAAAAAGCTCAAGACAAAAAAAAAAAAAAAAAAAAAAAAAAAAAAAAAAAAAAAAAAAAAAAAAAAAAAAAAAAAAAAAAAAAAAAAAAAAAAAAAAAAACCAGCAATGGGACTGGGGAAGACACACATAGAGACCCACATCTAGCTGAAGAGCTGTTGGTATTTGATAGCTGCTGAGGAAAAGGAAGGCTATGATCCCTGATGAGTTGACCATACCCTAGGGCAGCCCACATCTACAGTAGCTGGGCAGCACCAATAGACTTGATGAGGTGTTTTTTTTTTCCCTTCTTTTTTCATTTTCTTTTTAAAGATGAATAAGAGATAGTTCATTCTGGAGCCATTATGAGTGATCATGATATGAGAACACAGATTCAGGTTATCCCAAATTTCGTGTCCAACATAGAAGCAGTCTCATGAGGTTTTGATAGCTTTCAAAGAAAGTCATAAACCAAGCCAACTTTAAAATACACTAGTGGATACACCAGAGAGGCAGTATTTTAAGATAGATTTTTAAAAGAAGAAAACTCAAAGCTGGGTGAGTAGGAAGGAAGTGAGGGTAGATCAGGAAAGAGTTAAGAGAAAAAGACAAATATGACCAAAATGTTATATGAAATCCTCAGAGAATTAACAAAAATCCTTCTTAAAAGTCCCAATGAATTGTGGTTATAGTTTAGAAATAAATAAGTTTGTTGAAAATACGTTAGTTACCAAAACTTGAACCAGAAGGAATGATAACTAAGCATCAGCTGATAAATGAAGCCAAGGGGCAGCAAGTTGGCAGTCTAGGAAACTAGACAGAAGGGGCTTGCAGCTATGTGGTCAAAGTCAACCAGACCCACAAAGATGAGCTTGCATTAGATGAATAGTTCAAGAAGATAAAGAAAAAATGCTATCCAATTAAGTTTATATTACTCAATCCTTAATCTTAAAAGTTCAATACAAGAGGACTGGGAGATGCTCAGTGGCCACATATTCTTACTTGCAAACACAAAGAACACAGTTTGACTGTCCTACATCCACATAAAAAGCCAACAAGGCTACTTTAGGGTAATGACGACATGTAATCCCAAGAGCATACTGGCCAGCCTAGCAAAACACCACAATCAGGTTCACTGAGACCCTGACTCAAGGGAATAAGGTGGATGATGATAGAAGACAGTGATGTCCTCTTGTGTCTTCCACAAGCATGTACAGGGGTGCACACACTAGTGCAAAGTAAACAGATGCAAAAAAGGAACTTTTTTTTTTTTTTTTTGGTTTTTGAGACAAGTTTTCCTGTGTAGCCCCAGCCGTCCTGTAGCTCACTCTGTAAACCAGGCTGGTCTCAAACTCAGACATCTGCCTGCCTCTGTCTGCTTCCTGACCTGTGCAACCACTGCCTAACTGAAAAAATATTTTTATTCAGCAATTATGTTGAAAGTCTAAAAGAATTTAAAGAAAATATATATAAAGTGTTTTTCTTAGAGTTCTAGATTTTATTGTGCCTCAACCTCTGGAATCTGCAGAGTATGTATTTCTCTGACAGCAAATATGATAGCATTTACAGGATGTGTTTCACAACAGATGCCCACTTCAGTAGCTCAAATGATTGTCCAGAAGGAAAATGGTCTTCAGCACACCCGGAAGATGTTGCATGTGGGTGATCCCAGTGTGAAAAAGACTGCCGTCTCCCTGCTGAGGAATTTGTCACGAAATCTTTCTCTGCAGAATGAAATTGGTGAGTTGAGGGCCCGTGTCCCGGGTACTTGCTGAAGGTACAAGCGCAGGAGAGCATGTGATAAGCAGGCCAGGCTCTGCTCCCTCCCCCCCATCCAGCCCTTTGTTCATTTGCTTTGATTTCTTGCAGAAGAGAAACCACACGAATAATTAGGAATAATTAGCAAGGCACTCAGTCTGCATGACACCTCTCACTCATTGACTGTTCTGTTATTGGGTCTGTCTCATCTATTGCTTTGAGAAAGAGTCTCTGACTGAACCAGAGTTTTTGTTTTTTAGGATACTGGCTGGCCATTGAGCTCTTGGGATATGCCTCTCTCATCCCCAAGTGCTGAGGTCACAGGTCATTGGCTGACATATGTATGGAAAAGTGCTAAATCTGAAAACCTAACACCCACTCTGACTGTGCTGGAAACCCAATGCCCTGCTTTTAGTGTACTAAGAATCCTTCCATAGAGTAAAAATATCAAGGTTTTAATTTTATTTTTCTCAAATCAATAGACAGAAGGGGGAAAAGGGTGACAGCTGGTATTCTGTTTGACTTTCATGTGCATGTGCAGGAAGCACCTATACCAAACACTCATGTGTGTGTAGCACACACATGCACATCCCTCCCAAAAGACAAATCTTTCTGACCAAACATTGTTTTTCTTTCAATTTGTTAGCCAAAGAAACTCTACCAGATTTGGTTTCCATAATTCCTGACACAGTCCCAAGTACTGACCTTCTCATTGAAACTACAGCCTCTGCCTGCTATACATTGAACAATTTAATGCAGAATAGTTACCAGAATGCACGAGACCTTCTGAACACTGGGGGCCTGCAGAAAATTATAACCATCAGCACAGGGGAAGGGTAAGTCCTTAGTGCCTGCCCATTGCTATCTCCATTTCCCGCCACCATGACTGTTCTAAAGACACAATGATTTTAAAACTATTTTAACAAGTACTGCCATAAGAGTGTATTTTATTAACTCAAAAAAAAAAATTGTTTGCTCTACATTGGTAGCGTTCTTTAGTCTCAGAGGCATGCACATTTTCACTTGTTTTTCTGCATTGGAATCTGTAAATATATACCATAAATATACAAATGTAAAGGCTCTATAAGTAAATTGAAGGATTTAAAACATAAATATTATGGGTTTTACTCTGTAAATCACTTATGTACTAGCACTGCCCCTATGATTTATAAAAGAGCCTCTTACAAAGTGAACTCTGGCTCTGAAGTCCATTCTCTGTGTGTGACAAGTGAAGCCACAGTGAGTGGAGATGTGAGGATGTGGAGGGAATGGCCAAAGCTCCATGTTCTTACTGACTATAAGCAAGCATCTCTCTTCTCAGCTATGCCCCCAACAAGGCCAGCAAAGCTGCTTCTGTTCTTCTGTACTCTCTGTGGGCACACACCGAACTACATAATGCCTACAAAAAGGTAAGAACACCAACCAGATAAAGTGACATGACTTGGTCCTCATCAGAAATCACAGAATGGAGGTGGGCGTGGTGGCGCAGCACTTACTTAGGTGGCAGAGTCAGGTGGATCTCTAAGAGTTCGAGGCCAGCCAGCTCTACAAAGTGAGTTCCAGGACAGCCATGGCTGTTAGGCAGAGAAACTCTCATCTCAAAAAAGCAAAAAAAGAAAAAGAAAAAGAAAAAAACAAAAAAGAAATCACAGAATAGCCCTACTTTCTTCTTTGTATTTAAATAGTTTTGCTGTTGTTGTTGTTCTTATTGTTGTCATTTTGATTTGTTTTTTGAAAATCTCATATATGGGCACTGCATTGCCCCTCCCAAGTTCAGGTTCTCTTCTTTAGATGCTATTGTATAATAATATATAAGTCTATTCATATGTATGTATACACATATATGCATAAATACATATATATGTGTATACATGTAACCTACTGAGTCCACTTAGCTTTGCTTGTGTCCAAGGCTGACCACATGCAATTGGACAACCTATGTAAGAGTTTATCCCTGAGAGCAATTGATTTTCCCTCTCTCAGCAGCCCTTGGCCTGTAGTTGTTCATCTAGAAGAGTGGTGTGGAATATCCCCTGTCCAATTATTATGTCACCTGGTAGTGTCATTTTGCTGGTCTTGTTTAAACAGTCATATTATTGAAAGTCCATGGCTCCATTTTCCCAGCCATATCTAGAGCACACAATATATCAATAGATAGATTGTGAGTTCTTAAAATCTTCCTGTTCCTTTTTCCATGATTTTCCCTGAGTCTTAGATATAAGGTTAGGCACTCCACAGTCCCTTACTCTCTGCATTTTTGACCACTGTGGGTTTCTGTAATAGTTTCTGTATGTTGCAAAATGAAACTTTGATGAGGAGTGAGAGCAACACTTATCTGTGGCTATAAGGAAAAGTATTTAGGATACAGTTAGAAATTATATTGGTTTAGGATCTGGCAGTAATAGGTTCTCCTTTTGGGGAAATGACCTCTCTAGGGTTTACAGTACCAGATATGATATCAGTCCTCTTGAGTGATCCTACAGTCCAACTAGATAGTCATCGATTATCTCCAAGGTAAAAGGGCCACTTTTGTAGCATTGTGGATTGCCAGGCCTGGCACTGTTGTAGCACACAGGCTTTATAGCTAAACTATAGATTGCTCCTCTCTTGGCAACTTGCATAGCACCTTCTAAAATGTGAGAGCCATTCCCTGGGAGGGAGTCTTCCAGTTCCAGCTCAGTTCCTCCAAGTCCAGTGTCCCAGAGTGTAAGGTGTCTTCAACAGTAGGGATTCACCTTCAAATTCTGAGTAACCACAGGTAACAGTAATTGCTTATATCGCTTTGGGAGTCTTGGGCTCCTGACCAACACAAAAGAGGAGGTTTCTCATGCATGGTACCAGGAGTTTTGTTAGTCTAAGCAGTATAACTTCTTTAAGCTATACATCTGTGTACACATACACATACATATTATGGGTAATTTTAGGTTAATATAAGATAATATGACTTCTATGTCTTTTCAAACATCCTTAGTGTTATTTATCCTGCCCTGCTTTTCCTCTGGATTGTCCACCCCCTTTCCAGTTAAAGTGCCAAGTTTTCCATTTCCATCTTCATGTCACCTGTGTCACTGTCCCACTCAAGACCTTTTCCTGACCCTCAAGCCCCCTCCTTTCCTTCCCCACCCCCACCCCCACCCTCACCTTCTTCTCAGGTGCTGACACCACCGTGGTCTCCTTTTGTTTTCCTGACTCTGTGTGCACTCCAGTTATTTACTTACATCTGAAGATTAAGTGCTGGAAGTCACAAAATAAGAGAGAACATGTGATTTGTTATTAGGGTCTGGGTCACCTCACTCAGAATAATATGTTTTAATTTTGTCTATTTCCCTGCAAATTTTATGACTTCATTTTTCTTTACAGCTGAATAGAATTCCATTGTGTATATGTACAATTTCAGTACTTATTCATTCATCAGTTAAAGGGCATTTAGGTTGTTTCAAAAAAATATTCCAACAGCCTTAGTAATTAGAGAAATGGAAATTAAAACTACTTTGAGATTTCTTCTTACCCTAATCAGAATGGCCAAGATCAAGAGTAGCAGTGCCAGCAAGCACTGGTGAGGACTGTGGGGAAGGTGGGAAGGCGGCACCCTCGTTCACAGTTGAGACTGGAAATCAGTGTGGAGAGTCTTCAAAGCTAAACATAACTCTACCTTATGACCAGCCACCCCAGTCCTTGACATATGCCCTGAGGACTCGACATTCACTTCCCAGACATGCTTGGCCTGTTCATTGCTGCTTAACGTACAACAGTCAGGAAATGGAGCCAATGTAAATGTTTGATGAGTGGATGACACATTTTCTTATGTGAGGACTTAGTAGCCTTTTACACTTCTGTCTGCTTCTTCCAAAGGCTCAGTTCAAGAAGACAGACTTCGTCAACAGCCGGACTACCAAAGCCTACCACTCCCTTAAAGACTGATGAAGGTGAAAATAAACTCAGAAATTTCAGCTTTAGCATTCTCCACTATAAAAATCTCTCCAAAGAAAACACCTATTTTTCTACTAACTGACCCAAGACAAGAAACCTCAAAAGGCTTTGTTAATA
>PVIH01017548.1:0-41379 GCA_004025045.1 Sigmodon hispidus
AAAAAAAAAGAGAAAAATTCAGAGGGAAAGATGAACACAAAGAAAATATAGGTGTAGCAATCTTATTTGTATGTCTACCCTTGATAAGCCATGCTTATCATTCTTGTCCTCTATATAGTTGTTGTTAACTCTTCCACATTTTAAATTCTTTTTACTGTGTTTTTTTTTTAATAAATACAAAATAAAGGGAAAAAAAAAATACAAAATAAAGGAAAAAAAAAAAAAAAAAAGATTGCCATGCAATTACTGAGCATGATCTATTGCTCAGACCTACGGAATGAATTTCACACTACCAGGCTTTGAGTTCAATTATCATAATAAAGGTTTTTAAGTCTCCATATTAACTATCCAAAAAAAAAAAGAAATGAATCAGGATTCGTAAATGTGAGTTAAGGCCAAATTCATGAACAAGTGGCTAAGTAGATAGGGAGGAGATTGAGAAGCCTACATCACCAGTAAAGAGCACTCTGAGCTAAAGTTTGAGGAAGTGTCTGATAGTCCTCTATCTTTGATACGCAGAGCAGGTATCAAATGTCCATGGTATTACAGAATTAGATATCTATCATGTATCTTCAGCCTGGTTTCCATGAAAGGTTTTTTAACTTACTCATGTACTCTCAAAGTATCAGTTAATCCAGGTAAATATATGGGATGGCTTTCTTTGTCTTCCCAGAAACAGGTCATCTTCTAGGCTGTATTGGGTAGATGGTATCTAACAAAGACAGAAGTGTCTGGCTACAACCTAGGGCTTAAGTCCTTCTTTTCCATCCAAATTATGGTAAAAGTTGCTTGCAAAATGGAGTCACTTACTGCAATGAACAGTTTGAAAACTATTTTACACATATAAAGAATATACATATGGAAGAGTATGTAAATAGAACCATTCAGCTTTTTAAGATATTTTGATGTTGAATCTTGCCGTGGCTGATTTATTCCTATAACTCTGCAATATTTTTCAATATGGAAAAAAATCATTAACCAACCTACTGTTGATCTTCAATTTGTTTCTAGATTTGATTGGCCTTATATGTGCTTTTGTGGACTTGCCCGTATGTATTTGTGGTGTGTGTGACTGCCTAACAGTGTAGACTAATATTATCCCTTTGGAGTCTGGCTTCTTTATCACACTTGTACTGTTTCTACACTGCTGCTTAGCATTAGTGTGGTCTCATTCATTCTCCTTTCCTCATAATGGCAGAGTGCTTTGTTTTGATATGTGCGTTTTGGTGGTTTATTTTTTTCCTGGAGTTGCACATTTTTCTTATTTAGATTGAATTTCCCTAGGATGATGTTTGCCCCAGAGAATGACTGTTAATAGCCTCCTCACTCTCTGCCTCTTTACAGCCAAACTGAAACAACCCATACTCAGCAGAACACTAATCAATGTTTAGCAAGGCTCAGTACAATGAGCTATTACTGTTTCCATCATTGAGAAAATACCTTATTTAGAGAGTTACAATATATATAACATATAAAAATTTTAATAACCACTAACTAAAGACTGGATTCTCTCTCATTGGCATATTTTACAATGTTGTCATAGCAATGCCTGATTTATTAAAACCCTCTTTTGTTGAATATTTAATTTTCCAGAGTATGTTAACTTCTATTTTCTTAAAACTAAGAATGATGTGGAAAAAATTTAATGTAGATATTTTTAAAATGAATTACATATAAAATTGAAAATTATACTCTTTATTTTTTCTCTCTGCTGAATCTGGGCTTCTTGCCTGTGTATCACATGCTGGACAGTTCTTCAGACATTGACTTATCTCTGTCTATTGACATTCATGGGAAGCTTGCTTCTTTTTTGTTGTTGAAGAAAACCAAAGGAGGGGGAGGAGGGAAGGCTGGGAAGAGTGAAGAGAGAAGAAACTGTAGTTGGATATAAGTCTGTGAGAGAAGAATACAAGAAAGAAACTGTACATGTTGCTTTCAATTTGTTATGGGTTGGTGTTCCTTGTGTGTATATTTCAATATGTTTTCAGGTAAAAATTTTTATCACAAAACTAAATCAACATCTCAAATAATGTATTAAATTTGAAAATTTATAGCCTGTCCTTTAATATACAATTTTAACATTTCTTCAAAATTTTAAGCAAGCCTTGTGTATTAATTACTTTATATTGGCTCATGTTTTGTGGTAATGTTATTGCTGAGGAAAATATGATAATTAAGAACAGCTCAAATCTATGCTGAGAGAGCTTGAAATGGCTATCTGATATCACTGTGTTATCAGAAAGAAACTGCTCAATGTAGAGCTGGGACATAATCTTCCAGGCACCTCCTATGGTAGCCCATATTTTCTTGCAAGGTTGAAATTTCAAAAACATTTATACAGTCTCCAAAACTTGGGAGCAAACATTATCTATGAGTTACCAGGGGCATTTTGTATTTAAACAATTGTAACAACTGTTAAAACAAGGCTTATTAAATAATAATGATAAAATAAGATTCTCAAGAATGCATGCAAAGCAAGTTATCTTTCTCAGTTATTTTTCAAATGGTTTAAAATATCAAGTACAATAATTTTTGCTTTTTATTTTATCTTTTTTTAAGTCATTTCACCTTAGATCCAAGTAAATATTGACATGCCATATTGAAACATTTAAATTCTGGTATGATAGCAAGAACAATATTTAATGAAATTAATTATTTCTAGAATAACCTCTATTCTTGGAGGTATTATATCAAAGTAAGTTTCAGACAGAACTAGATATATACTATTTCATTCAAGATTTTGCAAGTATGCATCAGAGTACAGACACAATTTGTTGAATTGAAAGATGAAGGTATATTAAAAAGATAGTGTGAGCTTCTGAAAATCTCTGTAATATGTTAAAGATGGAATTTATTCAATATTATTAGCTTTCTTTGTAAGCTATAAGGAGTTTCCATAATTGAATCTTACTCTGCCACATAGGCTAGGAGGTTGGGTGATAGCATTTAAAAAGGATATCTTCTCTTAATTTGGGAAAATATTATTGTCATATATATTTGCATTTTAAATAATTAGGATGTAGTTAGAGATGCTGATTTAGTAACTTGGTAGTTGAATGTTATCCTTCCTTCAAGTTCCATGACTTCACTAGGCCTGGGTACTTTGTTAGATTTCTAGTATCAGGCATGATATTCCTCTTGATCATCAAGCCTTAAATCCAATTACAGAACCATTGGTTACCACAAAGATATTCACACAACTATTATATCCTTAAAGTTATTATGCCATTCTAGTTGTTGTGGTTCATAGGCATCATAACTAGCTAGGACTATTAATTGAGTCTCTCTGTAATAATGTTTCTGGCCCGTATGGCCAATATTCAGACCCACTGACCCACAATCCCAAAGAAACACATAGAAGTCTATATTAATTACATTCTTGTTGGCCTGTGCTTCAGGCACATTGCTAGCTAGCTCTTGCATCTTAATTCAACCCATCTCCAATCATCTGTCTTGCCACATGGTTTGTGACTTACCTATTTCTTCACATCTTCCTTCTTGGGTGGCTGGATTATTTCTGTCCTGTGATACCACCTTCCTTTCTCAGTAACTTTGCTTGGATTTCCTATTTCTAAGATGCCTTGCCATAGGTCTAACCAGTTTTTTATTAACAAATAATATTTACAGCATAGAGAAAGACATCCACATTACTTTCCCTTTTCTGTCTAATCAATAAGGAAGGTTTCAATTTCAATATAGCAAAATTACATATAACAAAACAGCTATCAAGCAAGAATCATAATTACAATATCTAATCTATTTGTATTTAGCAAAATTAATGAAATTATTTTATTATTATCCAACTGCCTAATGAAGTGTGTGTATGTCAGTGAAGTAAATAGTCTTTGTTAGAGGTAACCTCCACCATCCAGTGTAACATTTAGTCCAATTCTCACACATTAATTAATCCTTTGGCATGGGAAATGTAGAAAATGTATCAGATAATCATCTCTCCTTAACCACAGCAGCATTAGAATTACAGTTGTATGCCACCTTGCCTAGCTAAGTAGCTAGTTTTTACTCTCGTGTTTCCCTTTACTGTTTTGTGTCTTGGTACCTGTCACTTAGTTCATAAAGAATGAAGTCATCTGGAAGTCATTCATAAAGAATGAAGACCTGGAAGTCATCTTTTGCACATGTTATAAATTGTCAACTCTTACTACTATAATCTGTCCTAACAGTTATTACAGCTGTGTTACAGATCAGCCACCTACTCAAAATGCTCTTGTTGAGTGTGTGGCCCCGTCTCTCGGGCTGTGCATTTCTGAGGAACATATTGGGTTGCCTGTTATCCTAAGATTTAGATTAAATAGTTTACTGTTAAAATGAAAAAAAAAGATACATAAATCTTTAAGATTCCTTCTTTGGTCACTCAAGTCCTCACTCATGTATCACATGTTCAGTAATATTTTTTACTCACTCTGTCTCTCTCTTTCTCTGTGTGAGTGTGTGTGAATGTGTAGACAAATAACATTTAAACATGTAGCCCAGAGTGCTCTGAATTCATAAACTTTTTGCTCTAGCCTCTGATGTACTAAGATTATAGATTTATGTCACCATGCCCTAGTCTTCTTAAACTGTAGAATTCACAGAGTTCATAACCATTTTGTCCTCTATTTTACTTGTGAATTTTATTATATCCTTTAACTGTGGTATAATTATGTTGTATTTTATCTACTTCAGATTTATTTTAAATATTTTTTTTTTTACTTTTGTTCCCCCCCTTCCTGGTACGCATCTGTCTCCCAATAAGCGCTCAAAGACATGCTATTTGAGTAGATTAAGAAATACTCATAATATGGAAAATACATCCTATTGCTTCTAAGGGTGTTTCTGCAATACAGTAACCTCTGAGTCCTTGGAATAAAGAAGAAAACCATGCATACCAATAAGCATCATTAACTGAGAGAAATACAAATAGAAAAAAAAGTTGTAGGAAAAAGTTGAAATAAATCTGAGCAGTGCATCAGATTTCTGTTGCTCTTGGATGTGAATATCCCTGCTTCTTGATTTTCTAAATTTGTATTGAATTATTCCGCTGACATGTCTTGTTTTATATTATCTTGACAACATATTGTATGACTTGATCTTTCATTACTATGTATGTTGTTTTGAATGAGAAATGTTTCAATAGGCTCAAGTATTTAAAAGCTTGGTCATCAGTAGGTGGTGTGGTTGTGGAGGTGGAGGTGTCTTGCTGGAGAAAGTAAGTCAGTCTATTACACTGCCAGCCTTCTACCAGTTTGTTCTCTCTTCAGCATAATTGTGTTTTGTGATGCAGTCCGTCATCTTCGGACTCTATTCATCTACTGCTGTGCCTCTATCGACATAAGCAAAACCAAACTCTTTCTTCCATATGTGGATTTGGTCACAGTATTTTATCACAAAACAGGTGAGAGGCAATAAATGAGGTTAAAACCAGAAATGAGGTGTTGCTATTAAGAACCTGAACATGTTTTTTGGAAGATTGTGAAAAACTGTGGAACTTTGAACTAGTAAAGTAGCTTAGTTCTACAAGCAGATATTGGGCTCCATTTCTCTAGGACAATGGAAGAGTACAACACTGAGAAGAGTGTGGGATGTCAGGGCCAGTTCAAGGTGTTTCATAGGCAAATTATATTAGTGAGTGGATTATCAGCCATTTCTGTGATATTTGGGCAAACAACCAAGCAGCGTTTCTAGCCTGCCTTGGTCTAAGAACTTTTTTGGGTGGACAAATGGTTTTGGAAGAAGAAATTTCAAGACTTCATGATATTAAGTCTGTGGCTCAGTTATTATAGATAATACTTAAACACACATACTATAAGAAACAGCAAGTTGGCAGAAAAACATAAAAAGTACAATTTGGAAAAAGAGAGAATATTAGGAGGCTTAATGGTACAGTTAAGACATATGCCGAAAGAAAGGCTGTAGTTGTTAATAAGATCAGCACCATTGAAATAAGATCCAGTGTGCAATGGAACACAGCAAAAACTACCCTCACGGTCTGACCCTACCAACTAAGCTTACAATTTGGAGAAGAAGCTAAAGTCCCTTTCTTCTTTAAAAAGTTGATCTTAGCTAAAAGTCCTAGAAATAGGAGATACATCTTCTTTAACCAGGCAAGATGTCCTGAGAAGGGATTGGGGACCCAACCCAGCCACATAGCCTATACCCTAAAATTTGCTCTGCCTACAAGATATGCTGGGACAAAAGGGGCACAGAAACTCTGGGAGTGGCCAATCAATGACTGATCCTCCTTGATATCATAGTATCAAAGCAAACCCACCCCTGGCAGTGAATGAAATAATTATTGATGATATTCTGCTATACTGAGATTGTTGCCTAGTGCAACTGTCATCAGAGAGGCTTTGTCCAGCAACTGATGGAGTCAGATGTAAAGATCCAAGCCAAACATACAGCAAACCTGGGTAATCATGTATAAGAGGGAAAAGAAGAATAATGGAGGCCAGAAGGGCTATGGACACCACAGTAAAACACACAGAGACACTTGGCCTGGGTTCATGGGGGCTCATAAAGACTGAACCATCAGCCAGAGAACTTGAATGAGACTGATCTGGGCCCTCGGCATTTATGGCAGTTGTGTGGCTTGGTCTTCTTTTGGAAATGCTAATAGTGCAGATGTGTCTCTGACTCTGTTACCTGTTCTTGGGGCCCTTTCCTCCTACTTGGCTGCCTCATCCAGTCTTAATAGGAAAGGAGGTACCTAGTCTTACTGCAATTTAATATGCCATGGCTGGCTGATATACAATAGAATCCTTGAACCTTTCTAGAGAAAAGAAGAGGAAGTGGATAAGGGGAGGTGGGGCGTAGAAACTTGTAATTAATACAATTTTCTTATCAGGTTTCTGAGGGAGCTGAAGACTAAATAGTTGTAGTTTTCCTAGTTAAAAATTCAGGACAAAAGCCCCCTAAGAAGTATAAAGTGTAGAAGTTTGAAAAACATAAAATACGGTTTAGTTGGAAATGAAAGTTAGATAGAAAGTGAATTAGGTAAATTCTCACCAAAATAGATTAAATCATAGAATATTTTCTTTGAATTTGTCAATTGTTTTGGGCTGGACATTGTTGATATAATTATTATTTGTACATATTATATATAGCTATTATACCAATTAGATACAGTTTTTCTTATATTGGTTGTAAGCTTTTTATTTTTGAACAAAAGGGGATATGTAGGAAGATAGATATATAAATGTCAAAGGACAGAGTCACCCACAGCTAAGCCATGAAGGTCAGGGAGTGGTAACCTACACCTTAATCCATCACTCAGAAGGCAGAGTTTTCTCTGGATCTTTCTTAGTTCAAAACCTAACAGCCAGGTAGAACTCACCTTCATGTTAGCACTAGAAAAGTTGATCCAGGAATTAATATAGGTGGACTGGGAAAGAAATAAAGAGGAAAAGGCAGAACATGCTGCACCTTTTCCTGCTCACCCAGTCAGTCTAAGGACTTGTAGAGTTAGGATTATCCCATTTGGCCTGAAGAGCTGACTGGGTGAGAAGTGATTTTGGTTTGTTCCATGTCTTTCTGATTTTTTAGTTTTCCCCAATATCTGGCTCTTGTTTATTATATACTAAATAGAATTTATGCAATATTTCTGATTTCATATAAAGATAGGCTTCATTTGTGAATATAATGATACCAAATTCAGAATCTAGGTAAATAATAATTGTATCCCTGGTTTTTGAAAATGCTAATGTACAATATAATACAGTGATTATGCTATTAAAGGCAAGATCAGCACCCACAGAGGAATAAATCTGAGACACAGTCAATATTGAATTTCATAAGGATAATGATATTGGATAAGAGAAGTCATTTCCAGAGATTTGAAAAAAATCAAATGCTAGGTATTTCAGTTTGAGTAAACAGGGTTACCTAAAAGAGAATTGTAACAAGGTATTTCTAGAAACAATATTGTTTCTAAAAATAATCCAAATAGAATTCCCCTGACTTCTGGAGTATTTTGAAGGTGTGGCAAAGGCAAGTATTTGACCAATAATCGTAGATGACCAAGGGACAGACCAGGCAAACCTTTGCAGTTGAGAAATGCCTTGGGCCTTGGGGAGTGAAGGTTTTCACAGGTCCCATATCATATTTGGTTCAGTCATTTCCTGTCATCATGATGTTAACTCCATCATAAAGAAATTAAAGAACAACAACAAAAGAAAAAAAACAAACAAATACAAAACAAACAAACAAAAACACATACTGCTGTGGGTAATAGAACAGCTATAAATTTTTTAATTTTTTTCAAGAGAAACCATAAATCAAAATTGATAAACATTCTTTTTGAATAAGAGCAAATTCTTAATTAAAAGAGATGATAACTCAACAAACATCATGGCAATTCATTTTTAACTAACTTTTAAAACTAACAATGCTTTTCATTTAATCAGATACCTCAGTAAAAGGGAATCTCTCCAACATTAGGATTAAGAAGGGTTATGTTTTTGTCATTTTAGGATAATAAAGGCATTCAGCTAAGATATCTGAAGACCACTTAACAAATGAGACATGTGAACAAAACAAAACAAACAAACAATAAAGAAACCCCAAAACACCCAGGAAAAAAAGTCACAAGAAAAGGAGTAAATTGACATATTAGTATATTGCATTTCCTTAAGATATTCTCTATAGACACATAATGGACTTTTTGTAGTCCCAGTCCAATTAAAATTAAATCTAGCTTTGGAATTGGAGTGTAGCTCTCTTTTTCTCTAAACCTAAGTATGCTTTTTAAAGTAAAATCCAAAATTTGTCTCATGTCAGAAAAGCTACCTGGTATATGGAAAGAAGAAAAAACAAATTAAGGAACCATTCTGAAAAGCCACTAATCTCATAAACTTTAAGTTTTATTTTGACTCTTTAACACTTTTATTGCATTTAAATATTATCTAAAGTTTATAAGTTTAAATATATATTAAACTTTTTGTCGTGATATTAATGGCCATATAGAGTATTAATTCTAGGAAAACCTTTCTGTATATAATTTTGGGTTTGCTTCTCTATCAGTTAATAGAAATTAAGATTCTGTGCTCTGGATGTACATAACAAATTATGGTTCTTCATTCTCTTCAAGATCTGTTGCATATGACACTTAAATTGATCATGTTTTTAGCAGTGAACAAGGGCAATGCCTGACAGTGTCCTTTGAAGTTGCCAAAAGAGGATGGAACCCCAAAATAACAATTCCACTAGGACTATGATAATGTCACTAAGCTCTCAAAAAATTACTCAAAGATTGGCTTTAGATTACAAAGTCTATACAAAGACAATTCTGTGGTGGCTAGCTAAGGTAATTCAGCCTTATAGATACTCTCGTCAAGACTTGAGAAAAATCTAGAAATTAGTTATTACACAGAGAATGAACAGCAAATGATAAAGTTACCTTTCTCAGGACTTAAAAATTGACACAACTTTTTTCTTTTCAGGATCCTCTAAAGATCTGATCACCCCCAGGAAGCAGGAAATAAATTTAAGACCATGATGCCCACATTCTAAAAAGGTAGGGTGGGTAATTTTTGATCACTCAATGTGTTGTGGATATTTCTCATTGTTTAGGGTGGTTGGTTAAAAGTTGTTATTGGTAATGGTCAGGAAAAGAGCTGAACAAAGATTAGATTCAGAGTTCTTCTTTTGAAAGTGAGAGAGTATATAGACATGTACAATAAAAAAGTAGACTGTTTAATACACTTTTTTATAAATATACAAATTTTTTTCTTTTCTTCTTATTATTATTAACAAAGAAGTCACCCTTTCTAACCTTGTATATCCTTATTCAAGGTCCCTTCCCCCTCTCACCACTGTGGTACATCTACACAATAGAGTACTACTCAGCAGTAAGAAAAAATATCCTAAAATTTGTGGGCAAATGGATAGATTTGGAGAATATCCTACTGAGTGAGGTATCACAAAAAATTTTAATTCAATTTTAGTTGAGGGGTTTCTAGGTTGTTCTCAGGTTCTGGCTATTATAAATAATACTGCTATGAACATAGTTGAGTTAATGTCCTTGGGGTAAGAATGTACATCACTTGGGTATATGCCCAATAGTGATATTGCTGGATCATTGGGTAGACTGACTCCCAGTTTTCTGAGGAACCACAATACTGATTTTCAAAGAGGCTATACAAGTTTACAGTCTCACTAGCAATGGAGGAGTGTTCCTTTTGCTCCAAATCCACTCTATCATAGGCTTTTATCTGTGTTTTTTTTTTATCTTAACTGTTCTGACAAGTGTAACATGGTTGTTAATTTTCATTTCTCTGATGTCTAAGGATGTAGCAATTTTTTCTTTTTCATGAAAAAAAATCTTAATTTTTTTTAAAAAATGTAGAGTGACAAGAAAACAAATAAATTTGTTTAATACACTTTTAAATCAAGAAAAGCAATTACTAGTTTTAAATATTTTACATTGATATGTATTTTTGCATATTGATACAAATATAAGGGCATTTTTTTGGTTAGATACACTTCTATTCTTATTAAATGTATTGGGCATATACAGTTCATTTAGCAATATATTGCAAATTTTAGTCTTTTAAAGGTATAATTGAAAATTATATTGAATAATAAAGAAATACAGATTAGTAGTTGTCACCTTTTATAATCAAATTTGTAGTTATATTTGGTATGTGTTCAGGGTCAAAGAGAGACATATGTAAATGACATATATCATATATATATATGATATTTATTTTTTAATTACATAAGTTTCTTTTTATGATGAGACATATCTGCTCCTGGCAGCACCAATCTGTTTCAGAGAAGATATTGAACATTGAACAAACTCCATATGACATTTATTTTCGTTGTGGATAATATTAGTCACTGGCCAAGAAAGTGCTCTTGCCTGAACCTCTGACATAAGCTGTCCAAATCAAACAAACAGGACACAAAAGAAAGTTTGTGCCAATCTTTGCCAACTTAAGGTAGGAAAGCTCTTCAGAATATCCTGCTTCACAGAAAAATCTGTCAGACATGCTTGTCCTATAGCCCAAAGATGGATAGCCCAGCATTACAGAAGGAACTTGGGTGACTATCTAGGAAACCAGCCTTTTCTGGCATTTCTCAATTTTTTTTGGAAGTTGATGCTTGCAGTTATTTCTTACTTGGCAATATTATTTTCTTCTCGGGTCTCTGATGGAGTTGAAGACTACATAGCTGAGTTTTCCTTGTTAACAGATTCAGAAAAAAAGTTCACTAAAGAAGTAGAAAATGTATAGTGTTGTGAGATGCTATTAAAAGATACTTTTGATAACGCAAGTTATAAAAAAGAAGTGAATTAGGTACACCATTTTGACCTTACCAAGATGAGATAAAGAACAATATTTTCTCTGAATTTGTAAGCTTTTAATGGACTAGACATTGATGATGTAATTATGCCTTTCTATATTGTATATAGTTATTGTACTTAATGATATAGTTTTTCTTATATTAGTTATAACATTCTTTATTGATTTTATACATAAAGGGGGAATGTGGTGCTATCTTACTTGTGCTATGACATATAAAGCTTGCCTAAAAATCAGAGGGCAGAGCCAGCCAGAAGTTAAACATATACCTTTAATCTCAAAACTTGGGAGGATGAAACAGGAAGTGATATGATTGGGTAGAGAGAAGAATATAAGGTAGGCTTAGACAGTGGCTTGCTGACCTTTTAGGCTGAGTAGTCACAGAGGTTAAGAGGTGACTCTGGCTGCTTTACCTTTCTGATCTTTCAGCATTTATCCAGAAATCTGGCTCTGGATTTTTATTATTATTAATACCAATTATAATTCATACTACATGTTTCAATCTTTAAAATTTTAATTAATTTTACAACTAAGAATTAAATGGATGTCAGGATTATGTATGACTATTAGTAAGTCATTGGCTGGTAAGATTAAAAAATAGATTATCAAAAATGGTTATCTATCCACAAGTCAAAAATTTTTTAATTAAACCAAAAAATAAAAATTAAGATCATATACTGTTATTATGAACTTATATACATGGTGTTGTTTCATTTTCTTTTTCAGAGTAAGTTATTGTATTTTAAATAGGAATGTCATGGCTCAGGTTTCAATTTTTCTATAGGAACCATTTCCTACATGGAGAAATTAAGGGCTTGAATGACTCCCTGTAAGCTCAATTCCATAAATGCCCCTATTTAAATCATTCTTTATAATAGCAAAGAAAATGTACTGGAGGAAATATATTATTTTACTTAACAGACGACCCATCTCAAAACATGTATATGCAATTAGCAAATTTTATAAAATGATTTTTCTTCTCACTTCATTTTAAACCTGAAAACTTTCCTTTTTATCAAAAGTAGAGCTGATACACAGAATTTAAGACTAAGTGTACATTCACTAAAGAAAAATACACCCAGAAATAATCAGCACATTTCTATATACTAATTACTATACCTTTTGATAATATATACAGGATTTTATAGAAAGCAGATATAAATTATTGTACTAGTTAAAGGTCTGTGGATAAAGATTAAAGGTGAATCATATGTGGTACATTTGTGTCTTCTCTGAACTTTCATCTAGAAGCTCCATGTTATTAATATGCACCTTAAACTCTTTAAAATGAATCTTAGATGCTCAGACATAACTCTTTAAAATGTATTATAAACAGCCCTGTACTATGCTGATGGGACATATAAGAATTTCAGTTTAAATATATCCAAGTGCTTGCACTGTGTATAATGGCTGATTTGCAATTATGATCTCCATGATGAGATTTTCCCAGGAAATGAGAAGGACATTATAATTTAAATGGAGTTATAGAATGGTTTGGTTTTAATTTCTGACCTGGAGGTCAATAGAAACTGGGTTTAATAATTATCTTTTAATAGAGAAATTCCAGGCACATTTTTATAACGAAAATCCTAACTAGTTATGGCCTACTATGAAGGCTTTTCATTTTGGTGTTCTATATATGTAAATCTGCCCTAGCTTTAAAGAGGTAGGACATTTAGTGTTTAAGGAATACCTTTATTAGTTGAGATATAAACTTATCTTTTATTTACTATGTAGTTTTTAATTCCAGTGTTTGACACTGGCTTGCATGTACAAACTTACCTAGTTTTAAATGCATGCTTTTATTGCCTTTCTGGGAACTCTGACACTGCTGTTTGTTTATCCAGTCATTTTTTCAGGAGTTTCTTTTAGATATTGAGATTTTCCTAGTTTATATTTTATTGAAGATATTCAAGACAGAGATATGTGTGCATAAAACTTTTTATTACACCTTAAAATAAAATGCATGAAAGGGTGAGAAACTAACATGTACAAGTTAATTGAGAATTAGTCTATAAAATATTTAATTACATTGTAAAATAAAATCAAACCCCATCTTTATTTCTTAATGCAAAAATCCTAATTTAACCTTGAACTTTTAATAACATAAATTAAAATATCATCTTTAAGAATGATAGAAGTAGGCTGATGGCAGACGCATCTTTCCTCCTGTTCCTACAGATTCAATCCCCCCCCCCAAGTCTCATTTCCCACTCTGTAGCAGCAAACTTGCTGTGGTCTCCTTTTTCTCTCTGATCTCTTTCTTAAAGGATCACAAAGATCTTTTATCCAACCTTTTTTGCACCAACTCATCCCATTATTCCAGCTCCCATCAACAGTAGACATTCACTGGGAACATACCATTTGAGGAGGCCAAGGAAACAAATTAGTACCATATTCACCTGTCATCTGAGAAGCTTCTTCCTGCAACAGATAGGACCAGATACAGAGAACTGTGCAAAGTTATACATTTTACACACACACACAAACACACACACACACACACACACACACACACACACACACACATCCTTGGAACATACAGTTGTAAATTGTATGTCTCTATCAAATCAAAGCTCCCTTACGGCTCAGAGAATCCCAAGGAAGAGGAGGCAGAACAAGTAATATGAGCCAAAGGAGATGGGGTCATCAGAGGAACAAGGTCTTCTGAATAAACAAGGTTCCTTTGAGCTCACAGAGACTAAAGAAACAATCATAGGGCATGCATGGGTCTGCATAGCATCCTCTGTGTATAAATTGTTGCTTTAAGCTAAGCCTTTTTATTCCACTCCTGCATGTGTGGATGAGTGGGTCTTGGATTCCTGCATTAATGAACCAGTGCACCTTCATTTTAGGCTTAAAAGCCATCTTATAATAAGACAAACTCAATTTGTTTTTGTTTATGATTATTTAAAAACATGTGCAGTTCAATAGACTATTATTATATATGACTACCACCCAGCCATCCTACAGGTTAAGTTATGGTGTTGGAAATCCACTTAAAAAAACAAATTAGGTCATGTAATCCTAATGCATCTCAGCTTTCTTATCTGAAAATGAAGGTACAAATAATCATATGTATAGTGATAGATCTGCATTAAAAACACTGACAAAGGAAAGACAGACTTAGGACAATGCCTTAATTTCAGTGGAAAAACTTGTAGAGGGACATCTCTGTGGAATGCAGCTTTCAACTTCATTTTTATGGGGCTCCTACATGTGTGAAAGATTCTTGTGCTGGTGAATCAGTCTGCCTACATCTCAGGTTTTGTTCCCGTTTACAACATTGTCAGTTCTTATTCTGTACTAGAGAAAATCTAAACTATTGCTGGCTGCCCCTCTGGCCCACTGAGAGGGTAAAACTTGAGTGAAGTCATCGGGTCTTTGAGATCATCTGTCTCCAGTTCCTCATTTTTCCATGAGAGCATTGAGTTAAGAGTCAGAGTGTTTCAGTATCTTGCCTAAGAACACTGATATCTTAATAATTTACATTTGAGTCACTGAATGTGGATATGAGATATATTTATTTGATATTTTAGCATCACTAAAACTTTAGCATTCATTTAAATTACTTGTTGACTTAGCATACCAATTTGTGGTGCCGTTCTTTATATTAAATTTTAAGAAATTATTATTTTGTTAGTATTTTTTCAGAAATCTCACCAATTATTGGCTTCTTAGAAAAAATATGCAAATAAATTTTTCAGACTGTCTGAGGTCATATGCCTCTGAAGCATAGTGATAAAGAAATAATCTACATAACAGCTGTATTTCTACTCTGTGTTAAATATATCATTGTTCTAAGTATTATTACATATCTTTGCTTCTCCTATAAGGAGAATAAGATGATATGTTTTGTATGTTTGTTCCTAAAAGGTCAGGAAAAGTTAATGAAAATACTCATAATCAGAACACAGCTTATTTATTCTAGAGATTATTAGGAGCAGTGTGGTCTCATTTTGGATCAGCACATGACTACTTGTCCAAAGGCTTTCCAGGAAGCAAAGTCTGTGAAGACCGATTCATGCAGAAAGAAGACAAGAACAAGTAGACTTTGGGATAGCACAGAATACTGCTGGAACACTGCAGCCAATATGCTCTTTTCTCTCTCATAATGTTGATAATTCTCTTGGTGGTTTTTAATGTCACTTTGTCATTCATTCTTGGAACAGATATACTTATTTCTGGAAAATCTATTTTTCCCCTCAAATATTTTCCCCTAAAATCTTTGGGAACTGATGCTTCTTGAGTTTCTCATCTGTCAGCTGTCACTCAAGATCCTGAGAACTTTTCTAATTCAGTGTTGACTGAATGGGAGGCAATAAATTCAGCAGTTGAAGAAATGCAAGCTAACTGTATGCAGGCAGCTTATGAAAGATCACCCTGACTACTGTAAATATGCTTTGTTAAGTTTTGAGTGGTATTATAGTTTTTGGGAATTTGTGTCTATGTTTATCTCCTTGTATCTTTGTATATGCTAGCAAAATGGGTCTTTTTTTAAATTAAAAATGTTTCGGTGTAAATGTTTGGAGGGACATTTGACATTTTTTTTTGCCAGTGGTTAACATTGGAGCATGTGAAAAACATATTTGTTATTATAGAAAATCATGCTTACTTTTGAAATATAAATAAAGGCAGTTCAAGCTATTCAGGGCCAGTCTCTTGTGTGAAACCCATCTATCTGGTGGTCAGACTGTACTTCATTTCTTTGTGTGTATGCCATTACCTGCCTTATGACTTGAATCTGGGCAACAGTGGCACCAAAGACAAGAAATGATAAATATCAAAATCTCTTCCCCGTCTTTGATTTTCCCGATCTTTGATGCATTTGACATGAAAATATATCATTTATTTCCATGGAGGCTTTACTTTGGGGTTCAGCAATATGGAACATGTACAATAATATAAATAAAGATTCAGATGGACCTCCTTTTGAAAAATATCAATTACATTACGAAACTAAAAATAGTAGATATCCTTTGTGCTTTAGTTTCCTGCTTAACTGCAAGATAGTTGACTGCATTTCTTAATTAGTAAGAGGCATATTCAATTACAGGATCTCTGGGAGAGAAGATTCCCACAGAGCAGGTCAACTTTGACAACATTAACTGAAGAGTTATGACAAATGAAAACAGTAATAAGTTATTTGAAGAAAGGCTCCAATGTCATTGCCAATGTTTGTCTGTGGTAAGGTCCTTACTGCTATGAGGAATGAGAGTAGATATTTTAAAGAATTAAGTTGTGTGTATTAACCAATTAACCTGGTCACAATGTCATAGAATTTCAGAAATGTATGCGCACTGAAATATTTCAATAAGGTTTGTTGGAGAATATATTTTCAAAATTGAAGATAAAAATCTCATATGTAAGCTGATATGAGTAAAATAATAAAGTACATAACATTAGAAATTTATTTTATTCCTAGACATTATTATTATTATTAATTTTTTTTATTTTTTCTCTAAAGCATTTTATTTGTGTGTGTATGGCTGACATACAGTTTATAAAATTAAGAAGGCCAAGCTTCTCAAAATATTTGATTAACAGACTCATTTGCCAACATAAAAAAATTTAATTAGACTAGTGAGATTACTCAGTGTTTAAGATCTCATTTCTCTTGTAGAAGACGTGAATTTGGTTTTTATCACCAACAATGGATGAAGCAAATTGCCTGTAACTCTACCTGTAGGACATAAGACTCACTTCTTCAGTAACTATTCTGACACCCACATACCCACACACAGGTTCATTCTTAAAAATAAATTCTTGAAAACCAAACAAAATCATATATTTTTGCATGTATTCTCTCCTATGAACTATTTTTCTAACTTAAACTCACTATATAGAAGTCTAGTTTGTGTAGTATTAGCAAGATAAGCAAAAAGTATGAGCATAATAGAGAAGGCAAAAATCTTACAGATCTTTACAGGTGTGCATTTGAATAGTTTTTTTTTAATAGTAGGTCATCATTATGAGCATTTTGCTTTAAGCCAAGCTGTAAAAAGAATCTGCACAGTGAGAGACAATTCCTTTTTACTTGTTCTTCTTTCATGAGTATGTTAAGAAAGATGAAAACAAAATCTAAGAGATAGAGTATGAGGAACATGACCAGTAGGCCTTATGCCAAGAGAGGTCTTTACTGACTAAGCAGTGAAGAGCAAATGGACACCAACAGCAAAGGACTGCAAAGAGGGGAGAAATTTCACTATAACTGTGATATTGCTATTGAAAAAGCAACAAGTGTGGCAGATCCTGCCTTCGTGTCAAAAGTAGACACGGTGGTTAATGTGGAATGAAAGAATATCAGCCTGAGGTTAGCAGAGTAGGTTTTGGGCTCATTCCCAAGTGCTAATGCTATGAATAAATGGTACGTGCTGACTTAGAGGGAATAACAGCAATGATAATATCTTTAAATAGACAGAAAATGTTTTTGAGATCACCTTCCAAAGGATAAAACAATTAGAAAAGAGTGTCATTCTAAAAATATAAATAAGAATTAAGTTGGTACAAATTTTATATAAAAAAAATATGATGAGAGTTGTTTACAAGGACTCCAGCCTCCTTTACCATTCTACATACCCTTTTGGTCTCTGAACTTGAGTGAAAAGACGTTTGTTGCTGGAATTTCATAGAGCTGGCATAAGCTACTCTTGGGTGTAAAGGGAAACTCAAGATAGAAAAGATCATGTAAAGCACCAGAATATGTTTCCACCCAGCAAAGTTGTGCATTCCATCACCTCTCAGGAATTCCTCCATCATGTCCTGGAGAATCATTAAGGTCCTTTTATTACAATCTGCATGCCTAAAAGGAAATCAATTGCAGTCACAGCCTTAAAACTTAGGTTGTCAAAGTATTTGTTTTATATACATCTTTTATGTAACAAAAGTGGGTTTTGTTTCTTTTAAACAAGAAGGAACTCATTCTGAAATAGGGTACAAATATGCACTGTACAATTTACTAAAAGAAATATAGAAAATTAGAAATAAACACGTAAGTGATGGTGAAAATTTAATGAAATTTTAAAGTAAGATTTTTTTTTAGCATCAGATTGTGTGTTATAGAAAAGTTATCAGTAATTTTAATTGTCCAGTAAAAAAGATTAAGTTCACTCAATCATCCTATTCTCTCATGTTCTTTTTCTCCTTTTCCTTTCTCCCCACACCATAATCTCAATTTATTCAGGAGATCTTTCCTATTTTCTTTTTCCAGGAGGATTCATGGAAGGATTCTCTCTTATAGTCCTCCTTGTTACCCAGCTGCTTCTGGTTTGTAGATTGTAGCCTGGTTATCATTTGTTTTACTTCTAAAACACACATATGGAGGGGGAAGAGCAACAGAGAGGGAGAATAAAGAAATGGATATTTTGATGGATGAAGCCATTGAGGGGTTAGAGAGAAACCTGGTGCTAGGGCAACACCCAAGAACCTACAAGATGACCCCAGTTAGGACCCCAAGCAATACTGGAGAGGGAGCCTAATTTGACCTTCCCATCTACAATCAAATGAATGGTCACTCTAATCGTCATTATACAACCTACATCCAGCAACTGATGGAGGCAGAAGCAGAGATCCATAGCTAAGCACCAGGTGGAGCTCCCAGTTCAGCTGAAGAGAGGGAGGAGAGAGTATATGAGCAAAGGGATCAGTATTATGATTAGGAGACCCACAGAGATGGCTGACCTGAGAAATTGGAAGCACACTGAATGAAATGACATCTGAAGAATCTTCATGAATGGGAGCTAAACCCTGCAAACACAGATGGCAGTCGAAGGCTATGAGCAGTTTTTTGCAGCCTCTTTTTTTTTCTTTCTTTATTTTGTATTCATCAAGAAAAACAGTAAAATGAATTTAAAATGCTGATAAGTTAACAATAACTATAAAGAAGATAAAAATCATAAGCATGACTTATCAAGGGTGATAATGCAAATAAGATTGCTACACATATATTTACTTTGTGTTCAGCTTTCCCTCTGAATTTTTTTTCATCCCTGTATATCCTTATTCAAGGTCCCTTCCCCCTCCCGCGACATCAGGTCATTTTTTCTTCTCCACAACTCCCCATGCCCTCCCTGGGCAGGGAGCAGACAGTCCTATGGTCCCACTGACCCAATAATGCTTGGATCAGTCTCCACTCCTGGCAAATCCAGTTTTGTCCCCCCTCCCTCAAGAGTGAGTCAGGTGTTCCTATAGTTGGAGTGGGATCTGAAGTGTCAGTCCAGGGTGTTTCTGATCCCAAGCTGTTCAGTGGTTATGGATTGCAGCTTGGGCATGCTTGGCTTTTTTTCTTGTTTGTTTATTTAGAGACCACTAATGAGTGAGTACATCCCCAGCTTATCTTTCTGAGTTTGTGATTCCTCGGATATTCTCCAAATCCATCCATTTGCCTGCGAATTTTAGGATATCATTTTTTCTTACTGCTGAGTAGTATTCCATTGTGTAGATGTACCACAGTTTGTTAATCCAGAAATTGAAGAGGATATCAGAAAATGGAAAGCTCTCTCATGTTCCTGGATTGGTAGGATCAACATAGTAAAAATGGCAATTCTACCAAAGGCAATCTACAGATTCAATGCACTGCCCATCAAAATCCCAACACAATAGTTTCTTGCAGCCTCTTGCAGTTGGACCACAGTTTATTCCTGGTGCAAAAAAATGGCTTCTCAGAGTCTACTCCCTACAATGAAACACCTTACTCAACCTTGATACTGGTGGGAAGAATTTGATCCTACCTCAACAGGATATCTCAAATTAAATTGACTCAACTTGGGCATCCTTGCCTTCCCTGGAGGATGGATAGAGCGAATGGGGTGGAGGGAGGCTGGGGAAGAACTGGGAGGAAGGGAGTGAGAGGGAGCAGTGATGATATGGGAAAAAATTAATAAGGAAAATATAATACTCCCGATAATTAATATTTAAAAACTAAATTCATTTGAAAATATTATTAATTCTCAGTTGACTATGGATAGATTATAATTATGAAGGTTGACAGAATTGTTGTTATGCGTTTTATAAAGACAAGATCAGATTTGATTTGTCCATCTTTCTGGTTAGGGAAAATCCTCTTAAACAGACCACTCAACACATTATTGGAAAGATGAGGGAGACTATCAGGTGATGAAACAAAACCACTTCCCTCATTTCAATAGGTAGGACTGAAACACAGGGCTAAATTACACTCTATTCCTTCAGAAGTAATGTGGCATCAGCATGGGAAATGAAGCCATCAAGATACTAATTTGAACCAACTGAAAGAAGAACATTGCAGTATAAATTTTTCACTCTTATAATAGCATGTTAATATATTAGTAGCTCTATGGATATAATAGTTTTACACACACACACACACACACACACACACACACACACACAAAGAGGGAGAGAATAGTAACAAAAGCAACCAAACACTATAAAATAGATTAATTTCTTTCTCTCCATCTTTTTTTTTTAACCTGTAAAGTTGATTCAAGAGTTATCTTTATATTATTAGGTGTGACAATTTTAACAGGTGTACACACATTGAGAATTACTCCTTAGCAGTGAGTACTATATTAAATACAATTTTTGTTCACTCAGCATTCTAACAATTTTTAAATGGTGAGTGAATATTACATAGTAACAGTGTATTATTGCACAAGTTAAAAATAGTAATTATTTTCACATTGTCTGAACATGTCTGGCACATTTAAACTACCATGCTAAATGCTAGAAAACATAAACTAACTTATTGATTAACTAAGGGATTCATTGTAGAAGAAGATAGGCTCATTCTTAGAAAGCACAGCTTAAAAATGATGATGTGAGATACTCTTTGCATGAACCAAAACAACTGAGAATCCTTAAAGACATCAAATATTCCTTTGCATCTGAACCAACCACCTTTTTCTGTGAAAATGTAAAAATTTGCATATTTAAAAAAACAAACTCATCTTCTAGATCATAAAATATAATCTAAAATTCAGATTTCTGAAATTTTGATTTTTATACAGCTATATAGATTGGGTAAATTAATATTGAATATGTGTATTTCCTTTCAATGGTGCTTTTAAGTCAAATCAAATGTTATATACAATGGCAGTTTTGAAATCCACATATAATTTTAAAATTAACTCTTTGAAAAAATTATTGGGCACATTTACCAATATTATGTACATGTAACTGAAGACCAGAGCTATGAGATAATCTGTCAAAAATTATATGTTGAAATTGGAGGAACAAATGTCACCATGAGAGATTTTGTTTAAGAGCAGTTCTAGAGGAAGTACAATACCTTTATAAAAGCAGTTGAATCAGAGGTAATGGCACAAGAAAGGAGAGAATAATTGACAGAGATATTACTATAAATTATAATTATACTCTTAAGTGTTTGTCAAATTCGTCAGTGAAAAGTTTTCAAAAATGCACTAAAAAACTGTTTGCCAAGTACTTTTCATGCTGGAAAAACTAGTTTATATTTATTTTCCTAAATTTATGCATTATAAAACTGCAATAAAAGGCAAGTCCTTGCACACACGTCTCTAAATCTCCTTGTAGCATTTTCTTCCTGTTTCCATCCCCATTTTATCCCCAGGGAATACTGAGACTTTTGTAAAGATAATTTCTAATTTTAATTAAAATGTTTTAAAACCATTTTAAAATATTAAATTAATTTATGCATATGTTTTAAAATTATGAATGTTTTGCTAATATGCATGCCTATGTAGCATGAGATAGCCTGGTGCCTGTACAATACAGAGAAGGGTAATGGATTCCTTGAAATGGGAGATATTGATGATTAGCGATATTTGTGAGTGTTAAAAATCAAAAGTAGGTCCTCTGTTATAATAGCAGTACTTTTAATTGCAGAGGCATTGATCCAGCCCCTCCAAGGAAAATGTCTTACTATATTTAGAATTATATTTTAGAATTACATTTCTTCCTATAATTACATCATATTGTTAATTACAAACCATCTCTATATTCCCATACTTCTCTACATCTGTATTTGGATATATATAAACCCAAATAGTTTTCAGTTTGGGTGTAGAAATAAAGAATTTAGATATTTTTATATTAATTTGTACTGCCCATGTATTTTCCAAAACTTGTATGTGTAATATGCTTGTAAATTATTTATAAAATTGTATAAGTGTATAATTTATAAATAAAGGTATACATATACTAGAATATGATATGTCTTAAAGCAGGACAGTTTTAAATTAGGATATGCATACTTCAGGAAACCTTTCATGCAAGTCATTTGTATTACAACACATTCATAAAAATTGTAATTATTTTTAAAATAAACAAAATTAAATTGAAGAAAGAGAGCAATGTACTTCAGTCAGTTTGTAAAATTTAGAATAGATATATTATAGCATATCCTAGAAGCCAATAAAGTATTCATTAAAAATATGATAAGATTTCAGTCTGAAATTTTTTTATCTAAATTCCCAATAAAAAAATTAGGCCAATTTCATCATTCTTTAAAATTCTTTATTTGACCTTGGGACCTCCTGCCCTTGCTGGGGAGGAGATCAAGTGATGTGGAGAACAGAGAGTGACGGGAAAGGGTAGGAGGGGGAAGGGAGTTTGAACAAGGATATACACAGATTAAAAATATAACTTTATCCAAAATAAATAAATAAATACATAAATTTAAAATTATTACTCTGAAAAAGAGATCCATAAGAGAAGTGAAATGCAAACTATGATCTGGAATAAAGATCAACACACCACTTATCCAACCAAAAGAACAGCATATATAATATATAAAAAATTATCAATGTCAAAATTAAAATGAAATATATCAGTAATTGAATAGAAGATTAATGGAGAGGCATTTCATTGATGTGGTATATACAGTAAGCTCATGACAGAATGATAGCATTAAACATCAGAGAAATTTAACAATAAGAAAAAAATAGAAATCTAATGATAAAGGTAAAAGTAGAATAATTTTTAAGTTTACTTCCATTTCTTATTTAACTGCATTTTAACTGACACACAAAGCATAATTTTATATGTTTATGGCTTACTATGTACACTTTGTGAAATATTTAAAAGGTGCTTAGACATATGTATCTCCTCACACCTTGATTGTTTATTTATAAGAAATCATGAAAATGTGTTATTTTTAACTTGTAAAATATATCATTGCTGTCCATTTTTACTAGTGACTGGAGCCCATTGGAGTTTATTGATTCAGTTTACCTGTAACTTAGCACCTATTATGTACCTCTTCCTCTGTTTTTATCTCATAAGCTGTAATAACTATCATTTTAAATCCTGAGACAAATATTCTTTATTGTTTATGTAGACCAACATCAGGTGATATCAGGCACATTTTGTTATTTGTACTAGTTTTACTTCACTTAAAATAATGATTTGGGGTGTGAATGTGTGTCTTTAGTGTATATGCCCAATAGTGGTATTGCTGGATACTTGGGGAGAGTGATTCCAGTTTTCTAAAAAACCTCCAAACTGCATTCCAGAGTGGCTGAAAAAGTTTACACTCCCACCAACAGTGGAGGAGTGTCCCCCTTGCTCAGCATCCTCTCCAGCATAGGTTGTCATCTGTGGTTTTGATCTTAACCATTCTAACAGATATAAGGTGGTATTTCAAAATTGTTTTGATTTGAATTTCTCTGATGAGTAAAGATGCTGAGCATTTTTTCAAGTATGTTTTAGCCATTTGTAATTCTTCTGCTGAGAATTCCTTTTTTAGCTCTGATTGTGTTATTCAGGGTTTGAGGCTCTAGTTTCCTGAGTTCTCTATATATTTTAGAGGTCACTCCTCTGTCACTTGTAGGGTTGGTGAATACTAGATGCCCCTCAACTGAGGAATGTATTCACAAACTGTGGTACATCTATACAATGGAGTACTAACCAGCAATAAGAAAAAAATGATAAACTAAATTTTTTAGCAAATGGATGGGTTTGGAGAATATCCTCCTGAGCGTGGCCTCACAAACCCAGAAGGATAAGCAGGGTTTGTATGCACTCATTAGTGGATTTTAAGCAAAAGCTTTGTTTTTCACTACAAAAATGATGTGTGAATAAAGTGATTTAAAACAACAGACACACACAGGCACACACACGCACACACACACACACACACACACACACACACACACACACACAAAACAAAACAAAACTTCTGGTTTGTCGGTAGAAGGATTGCTTTGTAGAAATTAGTGGTGGCCATTGTGCATCCATGGGCATTAGCTGTGTCCTACTCTGCTTTCTTTATCTGTAGCTAAGCCTAACCCGGCTTGAGAAGCTTTAGATTTTATTTTTAAAAGTTTCATGTATTTTAGAGAAAAGAGAAATTTTATTACTGTATGGTTTTTTGGATTTATTCTGAATGCTTTGCTTTTTATATAATGTTTGATATTGATTTTCAAAAACAATAAAAAAATATTGCCTATAAAAAAATAATGATCTGCAGTTCTATTTGTTAGGACAAACAACAGGATTTTTTGCATTTATTATGACCCAATGTTATTCTTTTGAAAAATGGAAGATCCAAGGACATTTTTGTCATCTATGCTTTGATGGAGGTAAAGGTAGTTTGGGCCGTTTGTATAGTTGACTGTGTATATAATTAAATATATGACTATAGATGTTCCCTCAACTGATTTCACTGAGGAGGAGATATTCATCACTGAGATCACTAGATCATATTCTATTTTTATTTGCAAATTTTTGAGGGATCTTCATACTAATGTCAATAATTTCCATTCAATTTACTTTTCTAGCAATACTATACAAGGATTTCTCTTTCTGCAAATTTTTATTCGTAGTATCTATTTTTCAGTTTTGTGACAACCATTCTTACTGAAGTTGATGGCTTCTTGTAGTTTTTATTTACATTTGTCTGAAAATTGATGAGCATGTTTTTATTTACCCTTTGACTATGTGTATGTTATATGATGTAACTTTTTGTGAGCTCTGCAAGTGCATTCAATGCTACAATTTCATTTTTATCTGACTTTCCTATTTCTTTTGGTTTTAAAAATCTATGTTCCTACATCTATACATATGTCCCTGAGTTAAAATTGTATACTTTTTAGTTGTTATATTCTTAGAAAATGTAAATTATAAATATTAGTTGGGAAAAGGAAATAAACTTATTATTTATATGCTTTCTGAAGATTAACTAGATTTTTTTACTTCATGATGTTATTGAGCTAATATTTAGCTTTGTAAATCATTAATGAATGATCAAGTTTGCTGGTTTTCATATATATTTGTAAAGTTGTACTGATTGCATATGTTGTTAAAGAATGCATTAATATTAAACATGGGAATTAAAGACCTTGCTTTGCCATTAGAAAGTATCTTTCAGAGTGACAAATGGTACTGCTAACAGAGTTACAAGTATGGGTTTTTTTATCAGAAAATAATTGCAGAGTGACTTGAAAAGATTTGAATGAATATTAAAAGAGGGGAGCAGTGTAAAAGAAGGAAGAATGGATGCCATCAATGGATAATAAATACAAGGATGGTCACAGTGGAATGAACATTGTTAATCTGAAGAATTAAATCAGAATAGTAAAACAATCATTGTAAAGGAAAAAGATAGAGATTTAAATAAAATATATAAAGTTTAAATGCTTTCTTCAAAAGTATTTTTATTTGATATAAATAGAAGAACATTTTAAATAAATATTACATTTTCTGAAACCAATTAAATTAGTGAGATTATTGTAGAGCTCAAATGTAACTGCATTTGCGTATTCTTTCTGGTTAATCAACATGAATATATTCATGTGTCACAATAAGGGTAGTTCTACTATAGAACACTAAAGAATTGAGACCTAGAAAATCACCTAGTCTTCGATTTTCTTTCTTTTTCCTTTACTTAGAAAGAAATACTGGAAAATATGTGTAGCACAAAACATCATTTTTACCTTTGTGGCTTTTTTAAATAATAAATTACCAAGAATTTCATGTTTGAAAAAATTATACAATTGTGTAGCATTTAACAGAATAATGCCAAGATTGAGTATCATTAACAGTTATAGATATCTTACACATAGCATGAGAATTGATTTCATGAAGTACATTCTTTGTGTGATAGCCATCAAATGCACTAAGATGTAGTCAAAGGTACTCAATTTAGCAAAGTATTGGATGCAATGTACAGATACTTGATAAAGAGATGATAGAATTCCCACACACAACTATGGGTATTACTTGGATTAAGTCTATCTTTTTTTTTACAGCTTAGTTCAATCTTACTAAAATAAAGTATTTTATCCTTGGTAAAATTGATAGTAACAGCTTTGGATGTTTAATAGATCTTAACATTGTCTTTTATTGATTATACCATGTCTTTCAAAATCAAGTATATATTGTTTCAAGTAAATGCTACACATTTCTTAGTTTCTTTATTTTTACTCCAAGGTTGCCTATTGAAGCTGTGAGCTTCCACACTTGGAAATAAGAATTAGAAGTCTCTCACCTTGTTGATTAATTTACTTAGGAATCTTTTCAGTATCTGCTGCCATTTTGGCAATGCATTGATTGAAGGAAACAATAAGGACTCTGATTAAAAATGCATTATCATTTAAAACATCTAGTGAAGGAAAGAAGCATACATCAATAAGTGATTTGTATTTGTGTCATTGGACAAAAAGCTGATCATAGATATAATCAATGTATGGACATTTCAAGTATTTAGAATGTAGAAGCAGTTCAGAAGAAAATCACACACTATGGGTCAATAAAATGGTGCCACTTACATGACAGTTTGGGATATTCAATAAGTGTTTATTAATTTGAATTCATTCACCACCCTCCTTTCTTAATTGTCTTGAGAATGCAAAGTACCTCATTTTAATTTTCTTCTATTATTATTCAAAGCACAGGACAAATTACACATTCCAAGGCCATTGACTATGCTGAAGCAGCCCTGATAATCAGATATGGCTATGGTCCAAACACATTCACTTGACATTTACCCTGCAGGTCTGTACCTTTCAGCATTTACATGAATGACATTCAGCATATAACTTGGCATTAAATTTCTAAATTCATATCTTTGTTAAAAGTGACAACAAGAAAAAACAGTTGTATAAGTTATAAAGATAATATACTAATTTATAAAGAAAAATGTTTTTTTCAGTGTAAGTTAGCCTTTTCATTTCTACACTTGAATTTACGAATGAAGACTGATCCTTTCATCCATTAGAAATGCACCTAAAGGCTATCAAGTAATTGGAACATCCAGTGTACTCAATAAATAATAGATGCTGCTATTGACTATGGTTAATGTTCTCCTCCAGGATATGGAAAAGCACTCAATTATTAATTTTTAAATGACATTTGAGAAACAAACAGTGTTTAAGTTTAACTAGTAAAACTTAAAAGACCTACCATTACAAGATTAATCTGAAATAATAGTCCATGGTTCTAATCTCAGCACTTGTAAGGCTGAAGAAAGAGGACATTCAGGAGTTCCAGGCTAGCCTCCACTTAAAAACAGATAATTATCTCAAAAACTAAACAACAAAACAAGGAGTACATTTTATTTTCTAATTCATGTTTTGTGCATTTTTATCAAAAAATTGTTTATTCTTTTAATTAATGTGGGATCTCAGAAAAATATACATTTCAAAAATTTTTATATATATATTAAAATGCTAAAGTATATCATAAATTTAAAACATTACAAACTATAAGGCATACAAGACAATCATTCAATCATGTATATATTTAAAATGTGTATCTTCAGCTTGAAAATTACCAAAAACTTGAAATGCAACTTCTCACAAATTACATTATTATTTTAAAAATTAAACCACATTCATATATGTGTCCCATGCTTGATTTTTAATTGAAGTCATCAGGTTATAATTATATATCTGTTTATATATGTGCATATATGCATATATGTAGAAAATAATCAAAGTAATGACTGCTATAAACTTAAGAGGATAGTATGGGAAGACTAGGAAGGGGATATTATGAAAAGGTATAGAAGTAGAAAAGAAAGGTAAATGATATAATTTAATACCAATTAAAGACATTTAAAATATGAAAAATATAAACATTGTATATATAATGCTTTTAAATTTGTTAATTTATCTATGTGCCTTTTTTCTTTTCTTTAAAATAACTTTTGACCATATTCTTTCTTTTCCTTCTAGGTCTGCACTCCTATCTCCCTACTCACCCAACTTTATATTCTTTCACTACCTTTCAAAAGTAAAAATAAAGCATACAAACAAAAAAATCATAAGACAAAATAAATACCAAAATGAAACAGAAAATACATAGACCAAACATGGAGTTTGTTTTGTGTTGACCAACTACTCCTGAACAACTACTCCTGTTTTAAATTGTGGCTAATTTAGCCAGTGACATTCTATTTGAAAAAGTGAAATTCTTCTTTCCATTAGGGATAAATGAAAAGTCACATCTTGTTTAGGGAAGAAACTTTACATTCTCTTCTATTTCTCAGTTCTGGAATTTCTGTCTTATTTTTTAAATAATCCTTCCTTATTTAAAAAATAGATTTTTAAAATCTTACTATATATTTATTTTGGTTTTCTCTCAGCCCCTTATTCTTCTCAGGATTTACACTCTTTCTACCTTTTCTTAGAAATGAAACAAAGTTTTAAGAAATAATGAAAAATAAAAAGACAAACCGAAAACAAACAAATGAGACTATGACAAAACATTCAAACAAATGACAGAAAAGAAAATACACAAGAATTACAGAGATACAAGCATGTACACACCTAGTAATCACATAAAAAACCAAAACTGGAAGCCATAATATATAAGCAAAGGACCAATAGGCAGAAAACCAAAACCAAACAAAAATTCAAAACAAAACTTTCCTGACTTAATGTAATAACACAAACCTCCAAAGATTCTATCTAGTTAATTTTGTGCTGTCCATCTATTGCTGCGCATGGGGCCCATCGTTAAGAGTGGTATGACTCATTTGAAGAAAATTAATATTTCGATTTTAAGTGGTTGTGAATTACATACAATTCTGGGTGAGAATTACAGGCCTCTGTAGATTTCCACTGTCATCTCTATGACACGTCTAGTGCAGACTTATGCACCCCTATGTATGCTACCTCAATCTCTATAATGTATGCACCAAACCTGTTATGTCCAGAAGTCCTTAACCTTTGGATTTCCTCCATCCTATCTGACTCTTATACCCTACTTTCTTCCTCTTTCAAAGGTTCCTTGACTCCTGTGGGGAACAACTTCAGACATCACTTTTAGGACAAGGTATTCCAAGGTCTCCTATTGAAGAAAGAAGTTTCTGGCCTGGTCTAGTCCTATGATCTGCACCTGCTTATTCACCCAAAAATGACCCAGATGCTTATATTAGCTACATGCTGTTTGTCTTATGGCTCAGACATATTTCTAGCTACCTCATGCATTTTAATTCAACCCATTTTCATTAATCTGCCTTGCCATGTGGCCTGTGGCTTACCTGTGTTACTTTTACATGTTGATTCTTGGGTGGCTGGGTGGTGTCTCTTTTGACTCTGCCCTCCTCCTATCAATGCTCTGATTTCCCTGCCTACTACTAAGATGTCTGCCATAGGCCCAAACAGTTCCTTTATTCACATCATACAGAATGACATCCCACATTATCCTACTCTTAATGGATCTCTGCATTTGTTACCATCTGCTGAGAGAGAAGGCTTCTTTGATGATGGCTTAGCAAGGTATGGATCAATATGTATAGCAGTTATGTTGTCAGGAGTCATTCTATTGCTATGTTACTTTAGCAGAAGAGTGGCTTGAGCTTGTTCATGGCCTATTTCATCTCAAGTTCTTGGCTACCCAAGCAGCATCTCTTATGAGTGTCGTATCATTGAGTGGGCCATAAATGAAATAAAATATTGGTTGGTTACTCCTGAAAACTTAGTATCACTATTGCACCAGCATTTCTTTTAGGCTAGTCACCATTGTAGGTCAAAGAGTTTGAAGTTGGTTTAATGTTTACCTTTTTCCTCCGGCAGCAAGTACCTTTCAGTGCCATGAATACCAGTTTGTATGGATGAAGGCTCTAATTATGCACCAGCCAATATATTTGTGTTCAGTAATGTGTGCATGGGGGATATTCTTTTACATTGTATGACTATATGTCACTATGATTAATAAACAAATTGACTGGCTAATAGCTGAACAGGATAAAGTTAGGTAGTAGAGACAAACTGAGAATGCTGGGAAGAAGGGCAGAGTCAGGGGAGTCACCAGCAGATGCATGGAGAAGCAAGATAGACATGCTGAACTGAAAAAATATACCAAACCACATGACAAATCAAAGATAATAAACATGAGTTAAATTAAATATAAGAGCAAGTAAATGTAAGGTTGACTATTGACTGAATATTTACATTTAATATTAAGCTCTTTAGTGCTTAATTGGGAGCAGCTGTTAGCACAGGGAAATATCAGACACTTTGGGTATTAGATTCAACAAAAGAACCTTACTGTCAGTTTGTGTAGAGCTATGTACAGACTTGGCAACAACCATGGGTTTTTGAGGATGTTTCTATGGGCCAGTAACTCAATTAGATATAACCCATTCCTAGTATAGAAACTTTATTTGGTAATGAAAAATGTCAAGAGATGCTCTGTCTTCCCCAATACTTGTGTAATTTCACTTAGATCCCCTTCATATGTGTATAGATTACACAACACTTCAACTGAATTAGGTTTCCATATGACTATCAAATTGCCCTTAATTTTAGCTATTCCTAATTCCTATACTGTCTCTCTCACTGCCTCATTTTCTCCATCTCTTTGTTTGATTCTCTCAGTTCAGTCCCCCCAACCTATTCTATTCATAACTATTCTCCCTTATTTCCTAGGGAGATCCATTCTTCCCTGTTAGTTCCTTCCTGTATACCTAACTTCTGTGGTTCTATGGATTATAGCTTTATGGATGACTTAATAGGTACCATATACTTATAACCAAATGTATACCATATTTGTCTTTCTGTGTCTGAGTTACTTCACTCAGGATGATTTTTAATTTTTTACCTTTTTTTAAAAAAGGTTTTTTATAGCCACCACTGTACCCCTCTGTCCCCTCCTCCCTCTCCTTTCTCAGCTTCTCCTTAACCCATCCCCCTATCCATTCCCCAAGGAAAGCAAGGAATCCTAAAATTAGCCAGTTCAGTCTGGCATATTCAGATGAGTTGCTGGATGAAAGTTCTATAAAGACAATTAGTATGGTCATTCATTTGATTATAGGGGAAGCCCTGTTTAGACACTCTTTCTACTATTGCTTCAAGTCCCAGTGCAGGACATCTTTTGGGTTCTTGCATATTTCTTTAGCTCCAGGTGTCTTGTTAACCACACAATGGCTCCCTCAATAAAAATACCTAAGTTTTTTTTTCTCCCTCTCTGTTGCTCCTCCCACTCAAGCATATCCTTCTCCTATGATGTCTCTCCTATTACCTAACTACTCAAGGCTTGTGGAATGTAGCCTGGTTATTCTTTGCTTCATGCTAAAATCCACTTATGAGTGAGTACATACCATGTCTATCTTTCTGGGTCTATTTTACATCATTAAGAATGATATTCTCCAGATCCATCCATTTGCCTGCAAATCTTGGGATGATATTATTTTTTAACTGCTAAGTAGTACTCCAATATGTAACTGAACCACAATTTTTTAATCCATTCTTCAGTTGAGGGGCATTGAGGCTGTTTCAAGGTTTTGGCTATTACAAACCATGCTGCTACGAACACAGCTGAGCTAATGCCCTTGGGGTAAAATACGTATTTTTTGGGGCTGGATAGATGGCTCAGCGGTTAAGAGCACCGTCTGCTGTTCCAGAGGACCCGGGTTCGATTCCCAGCACCCACATGGCAGCTAACAACTGTCTGTAGTTCCAGTTCCAGGCAAAACATCAAGGCAAATAAATAAATAAAGTTTTTTTTTTTTTTTTTAAAAAAAAATACGTATCTTTTGGGTATATGCCCAACAGTGATATTGCTGGATCATTGGGTAGATTAATTCCCACTTTTCTAAGGAACTGCCATACTGCATTTCAAAGTGGCTGTACAAATTGATACTCCCATTAGAAATGGAGGAGTTTTGGCCTTTCTCCATTTTCCCTTCAGCATAGGCTATCATCTGTGGTTTTGATCTTAGCTATTTTGACAGCTGTAAGATATTATCTAAGACTGAATTTGATTCTCTGATGGCTAAGGATATTGACCAATTCTTTAAGTGTCTTTAAGCCATTCAGAATTCTTCTGTTGAGAATTTCTTATTTAGCTCTGAAACTCATTTTTGAATTGGATTATTTGGTTTTTTGGCCTCTAGTTTCTTGAGTATTTTTTATATTTTATGTATCAGTCAACTATTAGATGTAGGGTTGGCGAAGTTATGTTCCCTGTCTATGGGCTCTCATTTTGTGTTACTGACTGTGGCCTTTGCTTCTCAGTTTCATGAGATTCCCATTTATTAATTGTTGTTCTTAGTGTTTGTGCTACTGGTATTATATTTATGAAGTGGTCACCTGTGACAATGTGTTCAATGGTATTTTCTATTTTCTTTTCTATCAGGTTCAATGGTTTATGTTGAGGTCTTTGGGTGATTTGGACTTGAGTTTTGACCATAGAGATATGGATCTATTTATATTATTCTACATATCACAATCTAGTTATGCCAGCACCATTTGTTGAAGATGCTATCTTTTTTTTTCATTTTATATTTTTGCCTCTTAGTCAAAAATCATGGATGTTAATGTTGCACCGTTGTTTTAATTTTACTGATCTACAAGTCTGTTTTTATGCTAGTACAAAGCTGTTTTCATTATTGTAATTCTATAGTATAGCTTGAAGTCAGGAATGGTGATGCCTCCTGAAGTTCTATTATTAAACAGAGATTTTATTGGCAATCCTGTCTTTATTTTTTTTAATATATGAAATTGAGTATTATTCAGGATGATTGTTAAAACTCACTCATTAAATGATAATTTTGTAATTTTTGATAGTGGAGTAATATTCTGTTATATAAATGTACTACATATTTTTTCCATTCATCTGTTGATGGGCGCCTAGGTTGCTGACAATTTCTGGCTATTATAATTAGAGTACAATGCACATGATAAAGCAAGTGTACCTGTAGAATTTAAAGCATTATTGGGGATATATGCCTAAGAATGATACAGGCAGATATTGAGGTGAATCTACTTCAATTTCAGAAGAAACACCACACTGTTTCCATAGTGGCTGTGTAAGTTTTTCATTCTTGCCTGTAATAGATATGTGCTTCCTTAACTTTACATTCTTAACAAATGAGCTTTGTTTTGCTAATCCTGGCATTCTGATTGGTGTAAGATAAAATCTCAATGCAGCCTTAGTTACATTTTCCTGATTGCTAAAGGTATTGAGCACTTTAAGTGCTTCTCAGTTGTTTGAATCTTCTCTTCTGAGGCTCTGTTTAACCTTTATCCCATTTTCTAATAAGATGTTTGTTTTCTTGATACCCATTTTTAATTTTTTTTTATATTGTAGGTATTAGCTCTCTGTCACATGTGTAAACGGTAAGGTCTTTTCTCATTCTGTAGATATTAACATGCAAAAGTTTTGCAGTTTCAGGACATCCCATTTATTAATAGTTGATTTTAGTACCTGTTGTAATGAAGTTTAGTGTACTAGGATTATGCTTCATTGTAAATAATTGTCCCACCTACTGGCTTAATAAAAATGCTGACTGGCCAAAGGCAAACAGGAAGTGTGGCCAGGGCTATCAGACTAAGAAAACTCTGGAAACAGGAAGAGCAAAGCAGAGATGCCAGCAGATGCAGAGGAAAAAATATGAGATATATCTAGGAAAAAAGGTACCAAGATGAATGACTAAACAAGATAAGAATTATGGGTTACTTTAAGAGTAAAGTGTTAGCAAGTTATGTCTGGGCCAGAGGCTGATCAGTGTAAAATTAACATAAAAGTCTGTGTGCTCTGTGGGACTGTAGGATCAGCAGGTCTAGGCCACCGGGCCTGAAAATTCAGGACAGAAACCTTATACTACAGTTGAGTTTAAAAATCTTCTTCTGTGCCAATGATTTTAAGGCTAATCCCACTTTCTCCTCTGTCAGATTCACTATATCTAATTTAATGTTAAGGTTTTAAATACATCTGAAGTTTGAGGATTGATCAACTTTAGAGTCTTTTTAAAGCTGTCCATTTGAATAGCACCATTTGTAGAAGATTCTGTTTAATATTCTACATTGGAGATGGTTGTACATCCTGCAGTTCTTTTATTTTTAGCATTTTTTTTAAGCTATCTTGGGTTTTCTTGTGTTTTCATATGAAGCTGAAAGTTGTTCTTTCCATTTCTGTTAAGAATTGTGTTGGAATTTTGATGGAGATTGTATTGAATCTGTGGATTCCTTTTGGTAGGACAACTTCTTTTCATATTAATCCTACTGAAAATGAGCAAGGGAGATCTTTCAGTCATTGTATAGCCTCAAATTCTAAAATTTTTATCATAGAAGGCTTTTACTTACTTGTTTAGAATTTTAGTTCATTTGTTACTTGTATATAGAAGGGCTAATGATATTCATTTGTTACTTTTTATCCAGTCATGTTGCTGAAAGTGTTTAACTACTGTAAGTGTTTTCTGATAGAATTTTTAGGATTACTTATATGTACTGTCATATCATCTCCTAATAAAAGCTATCTAGCTACCATGTCCTGAGAGATTTACTATAACAACTTAGAAATAATACCATAGTTTATGGGTTAGATCAGTACTATATCCTCCGGGGGAAAATGTACTAACTGTTTTTGGAATGGTATCAAGATCATGTGTATAAAACTATTTGCATATTGGGAAAGATATATTAACTGTCTTTGGAATGATGTCAAAATCATGTGTGTAAAACTATTTGTATATTGCAGTACAAGATTTATTGCATTCTTACAGCTCTTTGGGTACATATTCAATACACAAAGCTGATCTCTCATGAATGTCTCTTAGCAATATTACTACCATAAAAGTTATAAAGTCAAGGATGCATTTTCTACATCTATTATTTAAAAACTAATAATATATTATTATTAACTGTAGAACTGTATTTATAATTTATGACTTATATTGAAATATCAGAGTTGCCAAAAGTACTAGGAGAGTACTGGGACACTGCAGAATAGGTATAGTGGCTATTTATATTACTTTCTTATTGACATTAATTCATATATACTCTTCAAACTTAGCTATCATACAGAATCAACATGTAAACCCTTAGGAGCCACAATAATACAATCTTAAAAACTATTTTTCCCTATCATTTCACTCCTCACAGATATTTGGCAACAACAAATATAGGCTCATTGGAAAACCAGTATATTCGTAATTAGCTCATTCCTTCACTGTGACAGCTGTCTGAAAATATTTCAATGTGAGAGGAGCATAAATATTTTATTGTTTGCTGGACATAGAGTTTCAGTGTTATATAATCAACACATTCACAATGGGAGAAATAATAACAAGTGGGAAGGCCTTGGCATGTGGGTCACAGTGTGACAAATAAACTAGAAAATCTATGTTCATAGACTTGGGACTAAAGATGAGTCACTGCTATGCTTCATTTCATTGGCAAGAAGAAGAGGAACACAAATTGATACAGCAATCTTATATCACTTAAACATTGGCTGACAAATATGATCTGGATTGACATTCAACTAACAACATTTTATTCTCTATTTTTAGCTGTATCAAGAAAGTAGTAGTTTTGCTGATCAATCATGTGTTTTGGAATAATTTTTTTTCCTTTTTTATTTTATGAAATGGAGAAAGGATTTCAGTGTCCATAGCAGTTTGTGGTTCATTGACAGAGTTGGTTGAGAAAATATAGAAGTATCTGAAAATATTCTTCTAACATGATTTTAACAGGCAAGAAGAAGAATAGAGAATGAAATGCCATCAATCTGCTAAATCTATATGCTTATAATAAAACTTGATTTACTAAGCTTCACATCATAAAAAGCAGAGCTACACTTCACTGTGGGATTCATTTGATCATACTGAAAAATTGGCTCTAAGTTAAGATGCTTAATAAATATTTTAGAAATCATAAACAGTTTTTACCTTATTTTTCTCCTTTAGTTTGTATGCCTTTAATATTATTGGATGAATCTATACTTCAGAGCTGAAAGAAACTGACAAATTTGTTAGGCAGTTTACTGAGAACACAATTTTTCAAACACCAATAAAACTGTGGTTGCTAGTGCAGAACTCAGCAGTTCAGTAAAGGTAGTTAGAATGCTTCAACATAACAATATTTTGCAAGTACTTTTGTAAAATCTGTATATTATAAATATATTTCCAGCATTACCGTCCTAATAAAAACTACAAAAGAATGTTATCTATTTCATACACCTGCCCAATAGCATAAATTAGATTAAAACACAAGATAATAATTATATAAAAGTAATATGTGTTATCAGCATTACTATTTGTGTATAACTCTCTACAACCCAAAGATTGTAGCCTAAATCAAATGGCAACCTGTAAGATTTAGTACAGGCTGAGAATATTTTGGAATCCAAAAGTTTTATTCTTACATACAGTTTCAACTCACAGTCCTCTTCTTTACATATTCAAACTTTTACATCTCACGCCTTTTCTTTCCATTATCTTCCTGGTTAGGTCTATGCCCATATACTTAAATTTTTCTTGAGATCTACTATGTGTAAGAGGTTTATCCTACTTTCTCCCTCTGAGAGTTGATTATTGGTGTATATATGTGACTCAGCTATATCAGCCCTTGAAATATACCCTCAAATCCAGAGATTACCACAAAAATGTGTTCCCATTCATGTTTGCTGCTTTTTCATAACATCAAAGAAATGGAAGCAGCCTAGATGTTTATCAACAAATGAATGTTTGGTACATTTACACAGAGGAATTCTAAAATAAAAATGTAATTATGAAATTTACAGAAAAATAAGTGGACCTGGAAGTATGATATTATTAGAAATGACCATAAATCAGAAAGAAAGCAAACATAATATAAGAAGTTCTTTCTTATATGCAGATCCTTACCCACACTGTGTCCATGGGTAACCATTAGTAAAATGTAAATATTTAGGAAGGTGAAAAAAATAGGGTAATATTAATTGATGAAGGTTGTCATGTATGGAAAAAGATACACCAGTCATGAAAAAAATAAAGTTATTTTTCTAGTCTTGCTTCTATCATATTTTTTTCATAGAAAATAAGCAAATTCAATTGCCCGTGTATTGAGTTAGCAGGAACAATTTTGAATTGCCAAACAATCTCGCATTCATTATTCCTTTGAGACAGTGATTATAAAGTTTGACTTTTATTTTATTCCATTGACCATTAATGTGTTACCAATTAGATATGCCTAGTAACAGTATGTTTGCTACACTGACTGACTTAGAAAAACTTTATTATTATTATTATTATTATTATTATTTTAAATTATTGTTCTGGGACAATAGTTTTATATAATATTTAAGTAAAAATTAATAAAATAAAAATATCAATAACCTTAAAAATGAATAACTCAACTAACCAATAAAGAGATTATGATTAGCTGACTGAATTTAATTAATAAATTGACGGCAATAATGATGATAATGATAAAATGATATAAACTTTTTAAAGCATTAAAGTATGAAGAAAACTGTTCGGCAATAAAAAGATTATCAGTTGTAGTGATAGAGAAAGAAGAGAGGAGCTGGGGTCAATATCAATGTATTTTACCCAAGCATAAAAATACCATAATAAAATATAGCATTAAATATGATTATATATGATAAGATGGTTAATAATAAACTAGAATATAAAAGAAGCAAATACCATTTTTAGTAATGAAGAAAAATATATTGTTATGTATATAATCACTTCTATGTCCCAAAATGCTACTAATCTGTATTAAGTAAGGCAAAGATATAATAGTTAAATCACAAAATTTGCTGAGCCATAAAAGAGATTAAGGGAAAAATTACTATAAAAGTTTATTCGGCACACCAAGTTGTTGCAGAAAACAAAGAAAATTTACATCCATGTAGAATCAGAAACAAATCTCACCATGTCTAGTCAAATATAGTAAAGAAAAAGAAACCAATACTTCTAAGTTACATACCAAACAAACAAACAATGCATACAATGGGAATGAGTAATTTGTAGGAAAAACAAAAGAAGGTACATGCTATTTTAACCTGTTAAAATGACATAAGACATACTTTAGTTAATATCAAGTAAAACATTAATTCACAAAATTAATATTCAATAAAAAAGCAATTAAATAGAAAGTAAATAGATCAGAATATTCCATAGTTTTCTGGACAAAATAAGAATTATGTAAAATAAACACATTTCTGTATTTGAACAAAGCAAACAATTTTTCTTAATTGACATGCAGAAACAAAGAAAGAGACATGAGGAATTGGACAAATCTATGTGAAAGTGAATAAGAAACACTATAAACCTCTTAGAAAATTATATGCATAAACAATGCCCTACCTACCTGAGACTCCTTCAGATGATTTTAGGCTGTATTTAATTAAAAGCTGAAAGTAACTAGTAGAGAGAATAATAATAAATGCATATATATCTTACTTTTTATTAATTTCCCTTTTTACATTGCTTTAAATTCTTAAAAATTATTGCATATTCTACTTATATGTCAAATACTTTGTGAATAAGTTCTTCAAGACTATTTAGCTTTCAATAAATAAATGTCCAATGCTGCAAATTCTTATATTATGAAGATCATGTAAAAATGGCTTCATGTATGAAGTGTGACAAATATCACAACTGTGTTTTAATTTTAGAATATTAACATAATCATTTGACCCACTGTTTTAGTCATACTGTATCTCAGATATAAATTTTAATAGTTTATAAGTGACATTATACCATTTTAACAGATTTGCAATACAGAGAATCAAATATTATGGGAGGGAAGAGTTTTTACTAATCATGTCTGGCATATTCAGAATTTTGAAAGTGTTATCATGAGCTAAGATAAAATAAAATGATGAATATCATCGTTTTACCAATATAGTTATTCAATTTTGATGATTTTTTTTAACTAAAAGTCTCTTCCACTTAAATATTGATTGACCCTTTAGCTACACATCTCATTATAGGCCTTTAATTAAGTTTGCCCTATACCCTTGAAGAAACTATTGTAGTGTCTAATGATGGGAAAGAAAACTTAAAAACTAGGTGGAACTCAGCAGTAAGAAAAAATGATATCCTAAATTTTGTAGGCAAATGGATGAATTTGGAGACTATCCTACTGAGCAAGGTATCACAATCCCAGAAAGATAAGCAGGGGATGTATTCACTTATTAGTGGACTTTAAACAAAAAGCAAAGCATGTCCAAGCTGCAAACCACAACAACTGAACAGCTTGGGATCTGAAGCACCTTGGACCAGCACCTTGGATCCCACTCCCTCCAGAGGAACACCCAACCGAGTCTTGATGTGGGATGAGGAAAGCAGATCTGCCTGGAGTGGATGCTAAACTACGCCACCTTGGGACCTTGGGACCTCCTGCCCTTACTGGGGAGGAGGTCAAGAGATGGGAAGAAGATTGAGTGACTAGGAGGGGCAGGATGGGAAGGGAGTTTGAACAAGGAGATACATGGATAAAAAATATGACTTTATTCATAATAAAAAAGAAAAAAGGAAATAAAACTAGGTGGAAGGAAATTCTCTCAATTCATTTCTATAGGCTAAATCTGTTGTTTCTCTTCAAAAACTACTTGGAATAATTAAAATCACATCTCAAAATATATTACAACCTGAGTGGAGTTGGAATTATTTGAAAACCAGGTAGGGGAATGTTTACTGTTGCACTGGATTTGAATTTACATTTTTAGGCATACCAAGCAAATATTCAAACAAGGATGAACAGTGGAAGCTCGTTTGTAGCTTTTTTTTTTTTTTTTTTTTTTTAATGTTGTTGCAAGTAACTAGTTCTGACACTTCAGGCTATTTACAATTGTTGTCTTTTCGGCACATAATTCAACTTGATATGCCCATTTGTGTTTAGGGGTTAGAAATCCTCTTGGGTTAAAGTGATACATGCTTGGTAATTATCAACTTGCTCAAACTGCCATACGTAATATCATCAAGTGAATGGATTAAGCAACCTTTATGTCTACAGATTTGGAAGTCAAATGAGTTTGCCAATACAGCAGTACTCTGGTCAGTGTCCTCTTCAGTATTAGACAGCTGCCAATCATTCTATCTACACACATCAGGGTAGTGAACTCTCTGAGTTCTTTTCTTCTTCTTTTGAGGGCACTGATCTCATCAGGGCTGTCAACCATCACAATTTCATTTAATCCTAATTATTTCCCAGACCTTAGTCCCATTGTTCTAAGCAAGCTCTCTCTGTAGTACTAGGACAAAGACAAGACTTCTAATCTATACTTAATACTTGGTCATTTTAAACTCTCAAATATAATAATTCAAACAATGGAATACTACTCAGCAGTAAGAAAAAATGATATCCTGAAATTCGCAGGCAAATGGATGGATTTGGAGAATATCCTCCTGAGCGAGGTATCACAAACTCAGAGAGATAAGCAGGGGATGTGCTCACTCATTAGTGGTCTCTAAATAAACAAACAAGAAAAAAAGCCAAACATGCCCAAGCGCCAAACCACAACCACTGAACAGCTTGGGATCAGAAACACCCTGGACTGACCCTTCGAACCCCACTCCAACTATAGGAACACCAGACTCACTCTTGAGGGAGGGGGGATAAAACTGGATTTGGCCAGGAGTGGAGACTGATCCAAGCATTATTGGGTCAGTGGGACCATAGGACTGTCTGCTCCCTGCCCAGGGAGGGGATGGGGAGTTGCAGAGAAGAAAAATGACCAGATGTGGTGGGAGGGGGAAGGGAACTTGAATAAGGATATACAGGGATGGAAAAAAAAATTCAGAGGGAAAGCTGAACACAAAGTAAATATATGTGTAGCAATCTTATTTGCATTACCACCCTTGATAAGCCATGCTTATGATTCTTATCCTCTTTATAGTTATTGTTAACTTTTCAGCATTTTAAATTCATTTTACTGTTTTTTTGATAAATACAAAATAAAG